>CM076576.1:290730016-290784967 GCA_034641835.2 Pinus albicaulis
AAATAGAGATTATTCTTGTTGAAAATGCAACAAGATGATGGGCTTGGTGAAATGAAGTTGCCTTCACTAAGTGGGCCGCAGGGCTATTTTTGGCGCAAAGTCTATTTTTAGACTATGTCTATTTTTAGACATATGGAGCATGGTCTAGGAGTTGCGGGATGCTATTCTTGGATTATTGGTCAAGTTGGTAAAAATAGATGGACATCTATTTTTAGACATACAGGTCGAAGTCTATTTTTAGACTGCCTGTCTAAAAATAGAACAGTCAAATATTATTAGCCCTTAATAATATTTGGACTATAAACTTTATCTTATCCTCTTGGAGCACTTCGGTTTGAGCTACGGATGTGGCATATGCAGCTGGCAGAAGGAAATTCGAATTTCCTATGGGTTAGTTGAGCTATTGCATGTTTGACTTCAGTTAGAACTCAAGTGATCGAGTTTGGTGGAGTTGATGAGATAGTTGGTGGAGTTGTGTTCGGTTTAACTTAGTTGAACTAGTTGTATTTAGTCTAACTAGAAAATGCACTAGTGATGAGTGGTGTGAATTAATTGATAATTAATTCACTATTTATTAACTCATAATTCAACTAAAGAACACATCAGTTAACTGCAATGCATGGACAGTTCAGTGGAGACCAGTGTTAGAGGTGGGTGAAAGGGTTAGTGTGACTATCAGTGTGACCATAGTTGTGCATGAGATTTGTACACACATGGATTGAGATTGCCAATGAGGATTGCGCAGTTGAATCCAGGTGGATTCGAACTTGGATCTCACCATTATTCATCTTTGATTGCGCAGGAGAGGCAGGCAGACTTGTGGAGGCGATTTGAACCCGAGACTTGTTCATCTTCCATGCTAGTTTGTGTGTAGCATGTGAGATAGTGCTGAGAGCTGTGAGAGCTTTGTGCTATGTATTGTTACATGTTCTCTATCATTATATTATACAGATAGTTGGGGGATTTTCAGCTATTGCTTTCCCCAGTACATACTGTGTTGATATGTGTGCTTGATTATTGTTTTATGAGCGCATGCGGTTGTTTCTATTTCCGCATATTGATGATAAATTGTAGAAGAGGTTATGTATTATGCATGAAGCTTAAATAGTGTGTAATCAGGATAATCTCGGTGAATAATTCAACAAATTGTTCAAATTTCTACATGGTATCAGAGCGAAATTGATCATCGGGATCTATTAGAGTGATTACAATTTATTTCGGTAGACAGAGTCTGTATTGGGCCAGGTAGCCTCTGGATCCATCCTTTCTTTGAAAGGTGATATATCCAGTAAATGCCCCTACAGTCGATCTCTGTGCTAGAAATACTTTGTTCTCACAGATCCAGAAGCAGTTGAGTTTTGAGCTTGGAATTCGAATTTTGCAGCAGTTGGTTTTCTTGGTGCCGGAGTTGAAATGTCTTTCAACGAATTGCGACTGGAATATGCCCTTGAGGGCAGTTCGAATTATGTTGCATGGAAAGACCGAATGGAGGCGGTATTAGATGATAACGGGCTGAAGGAGTTCATAGATGTGGATGTCCCAAAGCCTACTGATGCTGCTCAAGTTGAAGCTTGGAAAAAGAAGATGGCGAAATGTCGAAGGATTCTGTTGGAGGGCGTGAAGGATCACATTGTATCCAGCCTGCATGGAAAGGCTTCTCCATACTTGATGTGGATAGCGTTGACAGATCTATTCCAAAGCAAGAGCGACTAGAGGAAGTTGGCACTCAAGGATAAACTCAGAAACATTAAGATGGAGAAAGGCGACAGTTTTTCCAAGTACCTCACGAAGTTCACCCAATGCAGGGATGAGCTGGGAAGTGTGGGGGTGACTGTCGATGAGGAGGACTTGGTGGACCTAGCTCTCCTTGGTCTTTCGAAGAGTTGGCATTCCTATCAGGACTCTGTCAATGGTCGGGAGAAATTTCCGGGATGGGAGCAACTTTGGTCGGATCTCATGCAAGAGGAGATAAGGCGGACTACCAGGGACGGACCTTCAGCAAAGGCATCTGATGAAGAAAATTGCGCTTTGGCTGCCAAAGCAAAGAAGGGGAAGAGCAAGAAAGCTTCTCATTCCGGTGCGAAAGGCAAGAAGCAATACATGTCCAAGGTGAAGTGCTTTCACTGTCACCAGCACGGACATTATGCCACAAATTGTCCGCAGAAGAAGAAAAATAAGCATGTTGTTGGATCTGCAGCGGGAGGTATTGGCCTCCCGATTCGAAGACTGAATTTTTCGCTGATCACATGCTTGGTTTCAAGTGTGATGGGATCGGTATGGTTCTGGCAGACGAGTGCGTCATTTCACATGACGGGAGATCGGGATATGTTTTCGGTCACGGAGGAGAAAGATCTTGGAGTGCACATCGAGATGGGCGATGATGGTAGATACGGTGCCATCGGTATCGGTACCATTTCCTTTGAGAGGGAGTACGGTAAACCCTTCGTATTAGATAATTATTGCATGTTCCAAGATTGATGAAGAATGCGATCTGCAGCAGGCGATGTTTGGAAGACAACGGGTATGATGTGGTCTTCCGCAGAAACTTTCTGTAGCGATGAGCAAGCGAGAAGCCCGAAAGATAGGGGTTCGAGTCAAGAACCTTTAATAGTTGCAAGTAGATGGCTGCGCAACAATGGCATGGAAGGCGGAAGGAGTGGTGAGCCGAGATGATGGCGAGCTGTGGCACCGGAGATTGGCCCACCTTCACCATGGAGCTTTGAAGATATTGCAACAAATTTCTACTGGGCTTCCTAAGGGCACTCTTGCGCAGTCAGATCAGTGCAAGGGGTGTACCTTGGAAAAATATGTGAAAGCCACCTTTCAAGAGAAGGATAGTCGCGCCATGACGCTCCTTGAGAGAGTTCACACAGACATGTGTGGTCCTTTATCAGTAGCTTCGACAACAAAGCACAAGTACTATGTGATATTTGTTGATGATATCTCTCGGAAGTGCTGGATCTTCTTCATGCGAAGAAGAAGAGCGAGACATACTCAAAGTTCTGTGAGTTCAAGGCACTGGTTGAGAAGGAATCGGGGAAGCATGTGAAGGCTCTTAGGAGCGACAATGGTGGTGAATTCATCTCTGTTGAATTCAAGGACTTTTGCAGTGCAGAAGGGATTCAGAGAGAGCTCATTGCACCTCATAATCCACAGCAGAACGGGGTTTCTGAGCGGAAGAACAGAACGATCGTGGGTGCTACACGGGCGATGTTGCATGATCAGGGCCTACCCCTTCACTTGTGGGAGGAGGCATGCAATACTGCAATATATGTGCAGAACCGTTGTCCTCACAAGATACTTGGCATGAGTACACCAGAGGAGGCATTTTCTGGTAAGAGACCTGACATTTCCCATTTGAGGATTTTGGTTCACTTGTCTACATGCATGTGACAAAGGATGCCAGGAAGAAGCTGGATCCGACCGCAGAGGTTGGGATATTTTTGGGGTACACTGATACGCCCCACAACTATCGTGTGTATTTTCCAGACAGTCACAAGACTGTTGTGCGACGGGATATCAAATTTCAGGAGGAGAAAGCCATGAAGTGTTCGCTTGAGAGGGAGCCACACTTGCATGCAGATGAGGAGCTTTTAGTTCCTAAGGATGAGCTTCCAGATGTGGATCAGCCATAAGAGGAAGTTCATGGAGTGGAATAATCCACTCATGCAACGCCAACCATCAGAGGGCGCAAGTGCACTACAGAAGTTGAACGACTAGCTCAAGATGTAGAGAAGGTTTTAGGACCACCTACAACACAGCGCAGACAGAGGTAGTCACTGGACCGGTACACTGGATACATGGCTCTTGTGAGAAAATGTGTCATGATAGAGCCATCCTCTTTCGAGGAAGCTGTGGAGGACCCCTCATGGGTAGATGCCATGGTGGAAGAGTATGATTCTATTGTCAGAAACAGTGCATGGGAGATTCTCCCACGACCGAAGGGGAAATTAGTTGTGGGTCCGCAATGGATCTACAAAGTGAAGCAGGTGGCTGACGGGAGTGTGGAAAAGCACAAGGCAAGATTTGTTTCCCAAGGCTTCTCACAGATAGAGGGGATCGATTATGAGGAAACCTTTGCACCTATCGCAAGGTATTCTTCCATACAGACAATCCTAGCTCTCTCAGCGCAGATGGGGTGGCACATCCATCGGATGGATGTGAAGACTGCGTTCCTCAACAGAGTCATTGAGGAGGAGGTGTACATAGAGCAGCCCGAAGGTTTCGAGATCTTCAGCAGTGATTCGCATGTGTCTTGGGCTCAAGGAAACAACATGCGGGTTGAAGCAAGCACCTCATGCTTGGTACACACCGGATAGACGATTACTTCAACTGGACTTGGATTCTCCAAGAGTGGGCGGTCTGCTGTACCAGATTGTGGTGGAGGGGAAGCTGCTGATCATTGTACTATATGTAGATGATATGATTTTGATGGGTGATGAGCTGTTGATACTTTCATGCAAGGAGGACCTTGCTAGAGAGTTCGAGATGAAGGACTTGGGCCTCCTTCATTATTTCTTGGGATTGGAGATTTGGCAGCGCAGTGGAGGACTGTTTGTTTCTCAGGGTAAGTATGCCCGGGAGATTCTGGAGAGGTTCAACATGCATGGCTGTAAGCCTGTTGATACTCCTCTTCTTGGAGGTTGGAGGAAGGAGGATGCTACTTCAGCAGAGGTAGTGGATGCCACTGTCTATCAACAGTTGGTGGGGTCGCTTATGTATCTGGTCAATACACGACCCGATATTTGCTATGCTATTAACCAGCTTTCGCAAGCTATGGTTAAACCTACCAAGCTCTTCTGGAAGGCAGGCAAGCATGTATTGTGTTATCTTAGTGGCACATCAGGATATGGTCTATGGTACAGACAGGAGGATGGAGCGAAGCTTTCTGGCTTCACTGATGCAGATTGGGCAGGGAGCCCAACAGACCGAAAGAGCACATCCTAGAGGGATCTTCGGTGTCGAGGGTTGATAGCAATTTCCTGGTACGAAGGAAAGAGAGATCCGTGGCACTCGGTTAAGCACTCAGTTAAACGGAGGCCGAGTACATGGCGACGAGCTTGGGCATGCGAGGCCATATGGATGAGGAAGATTTTGGTCGGGTTGTTCGGGTCACACTTGGAGCCTACTGTGATTTATTGTGATAACTAGAGTTGCATTAAACTCTTGGATAATCCAGTATTTCATGATAGATCCAAACACATTGACATTATTTACCATCATATCAGAGATTGTGTGTAGTGGAGAATCATGTTACTTTCATATATTCCCACGGAGGATCAGGATGCTGACATCTTGACGAAGGCACTCACCAGGAGCAAATTCGAATACCACAGAGGCAGGATAGGGGTTGTAGATAATCCATATCTTGTTGAGAGGGAGTGTTGAAAATGCAACAAGATGATGGAGCTTAGTGAAATGAAGTTGCCTTCACTAAGTGGGCCGCCAATTATTTTTGGCGCAAAGTCTGTTTTTAGACTATGTCTCTTTTTAGACATATGGAGCATGGTCTAGGAGTTGCAGTATGCTATTCTTGGATGATTGGTTGAGTTGGTAAAAAGAGATGAACCTCTATTTTTAGACATACAGGTCGAAGTCTATTTTTAGACTGCCTGTCTAAAAATAGGTCAGTCAAATATTATTAACCCTTAATAATATTTGGACTATAAAAATTATATTATCCTCTTGGAGCACTTCATTTTGATGCTTGGATGTGGCACATGCAGCTGGCAGAAGGAAATTCGAATTTCCTAAGGGTTAGTTGAGCTATTGCATGGTTGACTTCAGTTAGAACTCATGTGGCAGAGTTTGGTGGAGTTGATGGGAGCCGATTGGTGGAGTTGTGTTCGGTTTAACTTAGTTGAACTAGTTGTATTTAGTCTAACTGACAAATACACTAGTGATGAGTGGTGTGAATTAATTAATAATTAATTCACTAATTATTAACTCATAATTCAACTAATGAACACATCAGTTAACTGCAATGCATGGACAGTTCAGTGGAGACCAACATTAGAGGTGGGTGATAGGGTGAGTGTGACTATCAGTGTGACCATAACTATGCATGAGATTTGCACACACATGGATTGAGATTGCCAATGAGGATTGCGTAATTGAAGCCAGGTGGATTCGAACTTGGATCTCACCATTATTCATCTTGTATTGCGCAGTAGAGGCAGGCAGACTTGTGGAGGAGATTTGAACCTGTGACTTGTTCAGCTTCCGTGCTAGTTTGTGTGTAGCATGTGAGATAGTGCTGAGAGCTGTGAGAGATTTGTGCTATGTATTGTTACATGTTCTCTATCATTATATTATACAGATAGTTGGGGGTTTTTATCTATTGCTTTCCCCATTACATAATGTGTTTATGTGTGTTCGACTATTATGTTTATGTGCGCATGCAACTGTTTCTATTTCCGCATATTGATGATCAATTTTAGAAGAGGTTATGTATTATGCATGAAGCTTAAATAGTGTGTAATCAGGATAATCTCGGTGAATAATTCAGAAAATTGTTCAAATTTCTACAATTGCTAACTTCCTTGAATTGATTACAATAGTCTCAGCAGTGCCTGCCGGGACTAAAAGTAGGTAATCTCTCCTTATACCCATGGAAATTAACTGAAAATCCCGCGTTTGATTAAAAAAAATGAGAAGTACGCCTGTGAAAGAGTACCAATTATTGGTGAAAGAAGTTTCCATTATATAATAGATAGTAATAGGATCCCCTCTTGCATTGCTCTCTACAGGGTTCATAGCCGTTGCCTTTTTTCCTACTCTACGGGGTTCATAGTCGTTGCCTTTTTCCTACTCTACATGGTTCATGGCCGTTTCTTTTTTTCCTTAGGATGGAATCATGAGAGGTAGATGAAATTTCAGTTTAAATGTTAACCTGCTTTTAACATGTTTAAATGTAACATGTCAATCCAACCATGTTAAAATAAATTAACATAAGTAAAAAAAAAATTAGTTTTTATTTATTTGTTGTATGCATTTACTGTTTGTCTATGAGTCATTAACTATATTAACCAAGCACAGACCTTATGGCAGTTACCATTGCATCAAATATCAATTCGTTACATTTTCGAGGCTTGGGTTTTAAATGTCTTTCTCCCAGATATTATTGCTATGGTACTATTAATATATATGCGCGCGCAATGTAATCTCGGTACTATACTATAGATTTATAAAACCTTGACATTTAACTTATGCAAACATTGGTCTAATAATTTCTTCAATAGAGATTCGATGTGATTGCATCATGCCCACATGATTTTTTGCCTTGACATCATCATGGCAATTAATATCATTGGATTTGCAATGTACAAAGGGTATTTACAAATTGTATTTCTCGACCCTTCCACAGCTGGCCTGCATTATCTGGCTTGGTTGGCATTTGGCATCTCATCTACCATCAATTTGGATTTGATCGGATGGTGAGCATGCATTAGGGTTATCTAATGACTATCCTTCATAACTGTTTCTCCTTTGCCATTCATTCGTTCGACGTTTTGGGTTGCTACTCTGTAGCTCCAGGGTTTCTCCACTGGCTTGATTCCTTTGGCCTTTTCAGCCCAATGCAACACAGCGCTAGAAGGTGTCTACTCGGTAGAGAATGCCCGACCTTATTACTGGTAAGCTGCCACGGTTAGCCCTTTTGGTTCTGATCTATGACCAACACTAATGCCGAATAAAAATTCTTAGTTTACTTCCGGTTACACATATGGTCTCTGAGTTTAATTTTTTTCGTTGGAATTGTGCATGCCGTTTACTGTAATTATCAGTTTCTCTACAAATTGGCTTTGGCACACCCTTCTTTGACTCGTACTCTTCAGGTAAGTTTATTTACTCACAGAATTCCGAGATTTATTATTGCGGAAATATGTTGTATTGCCTTGCCTTCGTGACCATAATCGCCTCTGTTGTCCTTGCTACGGGTATTGTGACTTTTGTCTCTGCAATTCTTTTTAGAGTCTATGCCCAGAGTACGAGCTTAATCCCAGGATTCCAATTCTAAATAGGTTCCCGCTTCGTTCACAAGTACCTCTATAAATTATTGGGTTCAACACTAAGTCGACAATCGACTGGTTTAGTTTTCGGTCATGCATAGTTATCTCTTCAAGCTCTTGAGTGGCAACCTTGAAGTCTTAGATTCTGGCTATCACTTCCCTTGAAGCTATTGTTCGTTGGGGTTGATATTTGTTTTATTTAAGTATTACCCTAGCTCTCATGAGCGTAAGGGTTATTTTCTCTGGTTTAGTCCATGCGCCTCATTCTCTATAAATAGTCAACTATGATAGTTTTATTTAAAGAACTGTACTTGTAATGATACATTCCTTCGGTTGCAATAGATTACTGCTCCAGAGGGTTGGGGTTTTACACCCGCAAAACTGACTGATACTATATTGTCTCTTTTTTTTTAATGAGTAAACTCTTGTGTTATATGGAGTTTTGATGCATATAATATATATCTATACTTTACCATGTTGAAAATGTTTTCTCTGAAGATTATTATATAGTCTCTGTTGTTCTTTTCTACATAGTTATTGATTAAATATTCAGCTCACAGTTTTTGTTCCTATTGTTGGAAATTCTATATACAGTATTTATATTATGGTTGCATTTACCTACATGCACGGATGTTCAACTTCATAAGCGCACTTATCAATGATTTCTCCCTTGCATGCTTTTATATTTAGCTTCTATCTTGGTAATGTCTAGAAAGTAATTTCCACGGTCTTTCTTTAACCTGTAGGTTGTGTTACATCTCACTCATTTCTATTAATGTACACCTGTGGTATTTCATTATTCTTTTTACTGGTTTTCTAGCTTCTTTTCATTGTTTTCAAGTATACTAAAGACAAAAAGAATAACATTAACACTAACAGTAAGTGACCGAACCACTTCAAGTTCTGTGTATTATCATAGGATAAGGACGACCAACTAAGATTCTGGTCTCAGAGTCTCTGTTAACAGTCCCTACTAACCCTAGCTTACTCCATTTAATAAGAAGAAAACAAAACTTAAATAATTGCACAGAGAGGAAATAAGAACAAGAAATATTATTATTTACCTACTAAATAATATTATTTTCTCAAGCTTTCTTCCTACCTGCAAGTTCTCCTATTATAATTATTAACTCCAGTAAACATTCAATTCTACCGTGATTTTTTTCCAGTATGCTTATTTAGGAACAAATAACCAGAAAATATTATTAATATAAGTAAAAACAAATTTCTACTCATCTGTATAAGATTTTTTTACTAATGCGTGATTTCCTCCCTTCCACGAGTGGGGAAATTACGTCCTCCAACTCTCCCCCAAGCTCCAAGACTGAGTCTTCGTTGATTTTAGAAATCTGGAAGAAAAGTTCGGGACAATCCGGTCCAAATTTCTAATCCCAGTGAAAAGGTCTCCACTGTAAATTTCCCTACAGGGATTTACTTCTCAGGATGACCATTCATTTCTCAGTTCCCCCAACAAAACCCCCAAAGCTCCTGAAAATATCCTATTTATTTCAGAGTTTCTTTGGGTAGCTGCGGAACTGTTTTTCTGTTCAACTAACTCCTAATCTTGACTTTAATTTTACCACCAGTCTTTACTTATGAAACTAATTTCACAAGTAATCTTTTATTTCAAAACCAAAATTAATTTTTTTTCAAATATTTTGTTTAATAAAATAAAACAACAATAATGTTTACTTCTTAACAAAAAATTAACAAATTTGTCAGCCACTAAGGCAGTGGTTATAGTTTTCCCCCTCTAAAAAGAACACCGTCCTCGGTGTTCTTACTCCAGATTATCAAAAAGTTCAGGATATGCTTCCCGCACAAAAATTTCTTCCTCCTGGGTGGCCTCTTCCGGGCCAAAGTGCCTCCATTTCACTTTAACCTGGGCGATGGCTCATTTCCGAAGCATGATTTCCCTCCAGTCGATTATACTGTGATTCTCGACTAGAAATTCTCTGTCTCGTTCTACCTACATACAATAGACTTTGTATTATTTTACATAAGTATTTAACATGTAATATTTTAACTATTGTGCTTATCCACTACATGAATGTTCTGCCAATGGATTATATGTCTCGAATCATCAATATATCGCTTTAATAATGATACATGGAAAACATTATGTACTCGGATATGGCTGGGAAGGGCCAACTGATACGCCACTAGCCCTACTCTTTCTAGTATTGGGAAAGGACCACAAAATCTGGGAGCTAGTTTTGCACAAGATGCCCATCTTAAAGTGATCTTCTTTGGCTTGATTCTCACATACACGTGATCCCCCACTTCATATTCACGATATGATGTCTTTTTATCTACGTACACTTGTTTCCTGTCTTGAGCTACTTTTAAATTCTGTCTGATTTTCTTCACTTCTAACTCCATTTCCGCTAGCATGTCTGGTCCTAGCATGAGCTTGGTATCAAGACTACTCCAACTGATAGGAGTTGTGTACTGTCGCCTGTATAGGGCTTCAAACAGACTCATTTTTAATGATTCTTGATAACCGTTATTATATGTGAATTCTACTAAGTGTAAATATTATTCCCACTTAGTCGGTTGCTGCATAACATACATTCTCAACATGTCTTCCAGCACTTGATTTACTCATTTTTTTTGCCCATCCGTTTGTGGATGGTACATAGTACTGAAATTAATTTGAGTCCCTAAACCTGTAAACAGTGCTTTCCAAAAAGCTGATGTAATTTTTACATCCCTATCTGAAATCACAGTGTTAGGAATGCCATGCAGTCTAAAAATCTCCCGCATAAATAAATCTACTATCTGTACTGTCTTATATGTGGACTGAACTGGTATGAAGTGTGCCGATTTACTCAATCGGTCTACTACTACCATTATTGAGTCATTACCTCTTTTTGATCTTGGTAGTCCAGTGATGAAATCTAATGAAATCACTTCCCATTTCCATTCAGGAATTGGTATAGGTTGCATTAACCCAGCTGGATGCCAGTGTTCCACTTTCACCTGCTGGCACTCTAAACACTTGTTTAGATAGGTTGCTATATCTTTTCTCATACCCAGCCAACAATAGTCCTTTCTTATTGCTGTCAACATCTTCTGGTATCTAGGATGCCCTACATAATTGCTTCTATGATATTCATCCAATATTAGAGTCTTCAACTCCATTCTATTTGGGATGATTATTCTTTTCTTGAAAACCAAAAATCCATCCTGGTTGATTTCATAATCTCCCAAATTTCCTTGTTCTTTAGATTCCTGTGCTTGCTGCCACAAAAATTCATATTCAATATATTTTCCTGCCTCTTTTCTGATTTGATCTAGGAATCTGCATTCAACTTCGTTAACATATAATTCATAGATGTTATGCAGATTTCTACTCAATGCATCTACAACCCTATTATCCTCTCCATTTACATGATGCATGTCAATGTAAAACTCGCTCAAGAAGGCATTCGACCTTTCTTGTCGGGAATTTAAATCAACATGTTTGAAATAGCTGGTTAAACTGCTATGATCTATCTTCAACACAAATCTTCTCCCAAGTAAGTAGTGTCTCCACACCCAGAGGGTGTGCACAACTGCAGTCAGCTCTAAATCATAAGTTGAGTATCAATTATTGTGATCTTCTAACTTACGAGATTCATATGTAATTACCTTTCCTTCTTGTGATAAAATTGCCCCAACACCCTCCTTACATGCATCCATGCAAACTTCGAATTCCTTATTTGGGTCAGCTACACTTAACACTGGTGCTGATGTCAATAATTGTTTCAACTTTTCAAAGCTGTCCTGACATTCTTTTGTCCATTTAAATATTTTTCCCTTCCTTTGCAGAGAGGTAATAAGGAAGGCAATCTCTGAAAATCCATTAATAAATCGCTGGTAATAACCATTATGTCCCATAAATGATCTTATATCTGCCACATTTTATGGCACTTTCCATTCCATGAAAGTTCTGATTTTCTCTGGATCCACTTCTATACCTTCCACAGATATCACATGTCCCAGATATTGTAATTCTTCCTTGAAGAAATCACATTTGCTAAATTTCACATATAACTAATGCTTTCTTAACATCTCTAGTACCATTCGCAAATGCTCCTTGTGTTCTTCCGCATTCTTAGAATAGACCAGAATGTCGTCAATGAAAATTAGCACAAAGTTATCTAAATATGGGTGAAAGATACTATGCATCAGTCTCATAAAAGTGGCTGGTGCATTAGTCAGCCCGAAAGGTAGCACCACGAATTCATAGTGACCATATCTTGTGTGAAAAGTAGTTTTGTGTATATCTTCATCTTTGATCCTGATTTTATGATAACCTAATCTCAAATCAATTTTTGAAAATATAGTAGCTCCTCTTACCTGGGCAAACATATCATCAATTCGTCATAGGGGATATCTGTTCTTGATAGTTAATTTGTTTAACTGACGGTAATCCATGCACATACGCATGGTTCCATCATTCTTTTCAGCGAACAATACAGGTGCTCCCCAGGGAGATACACTTGGTCGTATATATCCGTTGTCTAATAATTCTTGAAGCTGCATTTTTAACTCAGTTAATTCTGGCACACTCATTCGATAGGGTGCTCTTGAAATCGGGCATGCTCCTGGCAACAATTCAATTGTAAAGTTTATATCCCTTGTAGGTGTCAATCCTGGTATTTCTTCTGGAAATACATCCTTTAATTCTTCCACTATAGGTATATTTTCCAGAATAGGTGCTTTTTCTTTAAAATCAGAAAAACTCACTTGTATAGCATAGTTGACATCCCTTCCTCATGCATTTACCCATTTGGGAAGTTGTAATTGGGCACAACTGTACCGGTTTCTTTATTCCTTGAATTTCCTGACGGGTGCCATCCTAATTTCTGTAGTAGATAATATTCTCTTTGCAATCAACTAGAGTCCAATGCTTTTCCAACCAATCCATACCAAGCAGCACATCATAAGATCCCAAGGGAAAAATATTCAAATCCACAGTTAGTTGTTGTCCATCAATTTGTAGTGCACAATTTGGTATTTTGGCGCTAGCTTTTCTCTTGGCTCCAGTAGCCAACTAGACTAACCATGATTTCCTAAATTTTTGACTTTATAATTTACAAATATCTACTAATTTTATATAGCTTAAACTTGCTCCCGAATCTACCAAAACAGAACAGTTTGAGATAAGAGTTTACCTTCTAGTTCAATCATGGTAAGTTGGTAATTAGCTTGTCGATCCTCCAATGCTGCATTAATTCTAGGTATGTTTCGAGAAACATCTCCCACTGTTGAGGCTTCCTGCAGATTGTTTACTGCTTCATTTCTACCCGGCTGTGGGGAGTTTTGGTAATAGTGTGCCTCTCCACAAACCCAACACTGTAGAGGTGGCTTCTGGTTTTGAGGTTGCTCCAGTTTACTAGAAGCTTCAACAATTTTATCTTCTACAGGCCACCTTACCCTCTGGTGGTTCTTACCAAACTGCCTACTGACTAATCTCTTTGTTGTGCTTTTAAAATTACTGGTTTTCCCTCTTTTAAAATCAACACTACTCTTGTTTTCTTTCCTTGGCTGCCATCCTTTTCCTTGATCTGTCTTGGCTTTAGCTTGCTGATAGCACATTCTGGCCTTTCTAATGGCCTCATCCATTGTTTTTGGATTTAGAAATTCTATGTGTTCCTTCATATGAGTGGGTAAACTGCTCAGGAACCTTTGTACTTTAGCTTTCTCATCCCTTAAGTAAGGTACGTAACGCAGTAATGAAGTAAACTTAGTGATAAACTCGTCCATAGTCAGTTGTCTGAGTTTCAAATCGTGGAATTCTTGAGCTTTTTCATCATAAAAGCACCCTTTCAGGTATTTATCTTTAAAATACTGTTGAAAACTATCCCACGTTACATCTTGATCTTCTATTTCGCGAACGTTTTTGACTTCTTCCCACCACAAGGTGGCTTTCTCACTTAATTAGTAAATAGCTAACCGACCTTAAGTTTACTATTATAATCGTATACTTGAAAATAATTATTCATATTAATCAGCCACACCTCAGATACCTCTTCTTCCACTCCATCAAATGTGGGTGGCTTTATCTTTCTAAATTCACCGTGCAGCCCTATCTTCTGCTTTTTACTTTCCTTTTGTTCTATCCCATTATCAGATTTGGATTCATTAAATTTTTATTTTGATTACTTCGCTGAGACAAACTTCTTTCTTTTCGGCCTGTATCATGATCTCCCGTTTGCTGTTCATTTCCTTCCTAAGATTCTCTATCAGTACTAGGCTTCTCGATTCTTTGGTTTTTTTTATCTGAGAGACTCTTCAAAATTATCTCCTGCTTCTGCATCAACCTTGCATTATCATTTCGTACTCTTTCCATTTCTTCTTGCAGCTTTTGCACCATTGTTAACAATATGCTGGTTTGATGTTGTTGCTCTTCTAACAGCCTGCTAGCCTGTTGATGTTGTTCCACCCCCAACTGAACCCACATTTCGGGATTCCTTTCCTGTTGGGGTTGGGTCTCCTCAGCATTTCAAGGTGGTTGTTGTAAGGGTGTCCTTCTCATTCATCCTGTTAACCTTTCCATCTCACTGTGCATTAGTAAACACACAATTTGACGTAGTTGACCCATAGGGTCCCAGCATTGTAACGCTGCTCCGATACCACTTGTAACATGTCAATCCAACCATGTTAAAATAAATTAACATAAGTAAAAAATTTTATTTTATTTTTTATTTATTGTATGCATTTACTGTTTATCCATGAGTCATTAACTATATCAAGCAAGCACAGACCTTATGGCAATTACCATTGCATCAAATATCAATTCGTTACATTTTCGAGGCTTGCGTTTTAAATGTATTTCTCCCGGATATTATTGCTATGGTACTATTAATATATATGTGCATGCAATGTAATCTGGGTACTATACTATAGATTTATAAAACCTTGACATTTAACTTACGCAAACATTGGTCTAATAATTTCTTCAATAGAGATTCGATGCGATTGCATCATGCCCACATGATTGTTTGCCTTGACATCATCATGGCAATTAATATCATTGGATTTTCAATGTACAAAGGGTATTTACAAATTGTATTTCTCGACCCTTCCATAGCTGGCCTGCATTATCCAGCTTGGTTGGCATTTGGCATCTCATCTACTGTCGATTTGGATTTGATCAAACGGTGAGCATGCATTAGGGTTATCTAATGACTATCCTTCGTAACCGTTTATGCTTTTCCATTCATTCATTCGAGGGTTTGGGTTGTTTCTCTGCAGCTCTAGGGTTTCTCCACCAGCTTAATTCCTTTGGCGTTTTCGGCCTAATGCAACACAGCGCTAGAAGACGTCTGCTCAGTAGAGAATTCCCAGCCTTATTACTGGTAAGCTGCCACTGTTAGCCCTTTTGGTTCTGATCTATGACCAGCACTAATGCTGAATAAAACTTCTTAGTTTACTTCCAGTTACACATATGGTCTCTGAGTTTAATTTTTTTCATTGGTATTGTGCATGGCGTTTACTGTAATTATCATTTTCTCTACAAATCGTCTTTGGCACACCCTTCTTTTACTCATACTCTTCAGGTAAGTTTTTTACTCGCAGAATTCCGAGATTTATTATTGCAGAAATATGTTGTATTGCCTTGCCTTCATGACCATAATCGCCTCTGTTGTCCTTGCTACAGGTATTGTGACTTCTGTCTCTGCAATTCTTTTTAGAGTTTCTACCCAGAGTACGAGCTTAATCCTAGGCTTCCAGTTCTAAACAGGTTCCCACTTCGTTCATAGGTACCTCTATAAATTATTGGGTTCAACACTAAGTCGACAATCGACTGGTTTAATTTTCGGCCATGCATAGTTATCTGTTAAAGCTCTTGAGTGGTAGCCTTTAAGTCTTAGATTCTGGTTGTCGCTTCCCTTGAAGCTATTGTTCGTTGGGGTTGATATTTGTTTTATTTAAGTATTACCCTAGCTCTCACGAGCGTAAGGGTTATTTTCTCTGGTTTAGGCCACACGCCTCATTCTGTATAAACAGTTAACAATGATAGTTTTATTTAAAGAACTGTACTTGTAATGATACATTCCTTCAGTTGCAATAGATTACTGCTCGAGAGGGTCGGGGTTTTACACCCGCACAACTGATTGATAATATATTGTCTCTTTTTTTTAATGAGTAAACTCTTGTGTTATATGGAGTTTTGATGCATATAATATATATCTATACTTTACCATGTTGAAAATGTTTTCTCTGAAGATTATTATACAATCTCTGTTGTTATTTTCTACACAGTTATTGATTAAATCTTCAACTCACATTTTGTGTTTCTATTGTTGGAAATTCTATATACAGTATTTATATTATGGTTGCATTTACCTGCATGCATACATGTTCAACTTCGTTAGCGCACTTATCAACGATTTCTCCCTTGCATGCTTTTGTATTTAGCTTCTATCTTGGTAATGTCAAGAAAGTAATTTCCACAGTCTTTCTTTACCCTGTAGGTTGTGTTACATCTCACTTATTTCTATTAATGTACACTTGTGGTATTTCATTATTCTTTTTACTGGTTTGCTAGCTTCTTTTCATTGTTTTCAAGTATACTAAAGATAGAAAGAAGAACATTAACACTAACAGTAAGTGACCGGACCACTTCAAGTTCCATGTATTATCATAGGATAAGGATGACCAACTGAGATTCTGGTCTCAGAGTCTCTCTTAACAGTCCTTACTTACCCTAGCTTACTCCATTTAATAAGAAGAAAACAAAACTTAAATAATTGCGCAGAGAGGAAATAAGAACAAGAAATATTATTATTTACCTACTAAATAATATTATTTTCTCAAGCTTTCTTCCTACCTGCAAGTTCTCCTATTATATTTATTAACTCCAGTAAAGTGATTTTTTTCCAGTATGCTTATTTAGGAACAGATAACCAGAAAAGACTACTAATATAAGAAACAACAGATTTCTACTCATCTATATAAGATTTTCTGACTAATGTGTGATTTCCTCCCTTCCACGAGTGGGGCAATTAGGTCCTCCAACTCTCCCCCGAGCTCCAGAGTCTTCGTTGATTATAGAAATCTAGAAGAAAAGTTTGGGACAATCTGGTCCAACTTTCTAATCCCAGTGAAAAGGTCTCCACTGTAAATTTCCCTACAGGGATTTACTTCTCAGGATGACAAAACCCCCAAAGCTCCTGAAAATCTCCTATTTATTTCAGAGTTTCTTTGGGCAACTGTGGAACTATTTTTCTGTTCAACTAGCTCCTAATCTTGAATTTACTTTTACCACCGGTCTTTACTTATGAAACTAATTTCACAAGTAATCTTTTATTTCAAAACCAAAATTATTATTTTTTCAAATATTTTGTTTAATAAAATAAAACAACAATAATGTTTACTTCTTAACAACAACTTAACAAATTTGTAAGCCACCAAGGCAGTGGTTACATTAAATAAGAGTAAAGTGGCATAAATTAATATTTTTGATAAATTACATTGTTATATATATAGATAGATGAAATTCTAGTTTAAATGGTAACCTGATTTTAACATGTTTAAATAAGAGTAAAGTAATATAAATTAATGTTTTTGATAAATTATATATATTAGTAAATTGGTATTTTTAAATTAATAGAAAAAATGTTTAGAATCAATTTTTTATTATTATTTTATTACACTGAAAATATGTCCAACAACATGCAATCAATCAAACATAGTGAAATAAATCAATAATAACCTTACTCTCTTTCTTTTTATACATTGATTTTTTGGTTGCGTGAATTCCAGTGGTGAATATTGATTGACATGTTGTTGTTATTGGTCATTCATTGGGTATATATATATATACAGCGACTTAAGAAAGCCATGATTAAATGCGTAGAAATTATGAGAATCCTATTACAAACAATGACCACCAGAAAGCCATTAAATACGTAGAAATTACGTGAGTGTTGAGAACCCTATTACAAACAATGACCACCATCAGCTCAAGACCTAAATTACAATGACGACCTTAATGACCAGTGATTATGCAATGTTGAAAATAATAATAAAAATAAAGAATCACGTGGGTGTCGAGAACCCTATTACAAATAATGACCCCCATCAGGTCAAGAGCTAAATTACAATGACGAGACCATGCAATGTTGAAAATCATACTAAAAATAAACAATCATTCACCGAAAGTGTATGAAGATCAATTGTAGAATCTCGACTGTATGGATATGACGTATGAAATTCGTCCAAAATAAAACCCCATTTTTCACTCGAGTGTACGGAGATGAGGTATAGAATTCGTTCAAACTAAAACCCCATTTTTCGGGGTGTAGAGTAGGGTTCTCTGAGTGGTAAGAGCGTCTAGACTTAACCTTTATTACTCAGCAATCTTCTAGATATATTCTTCATTACTGAGCAATTTGGTACCAGGAGATGAGATATAAAGTTAGGGTTGGAATTTATGGGTGGTGAATTTTGGAGTTATTAGTATAGATTTAGATTTATTTTAATTATGAATTTATTAAGAGTTAAGAAGATTTAAATTTCTTGAAATATAAACGGTTTTATAGTGTAAAATTTTAAAAAATTGCACCTCCAAAAATTAGAGGGACGACTTAGTACATGACGGTTAAGATATAATGATAATTGAAATGTGATAACAATAAAAATTTAATTTTTCAATTATTTTATATAATACATAAGCTTATTATTATTATTATAAGCTATATATAATATGTTAAACTGTTCACATTGAAATAATTTAGTAGCCTTAAAATATTTTATTTATAGATTACAAATACATTTCAATATTACTTTCAATTATTTTGTCTCTTCAAACATTAAAATTATTATATATGTTCATTGTTTTTTCTAAAATGAATATTAAAATAAATTAGTTGACATGGATATTAAAATGATTTATTTACATATTCAACTGGAATATGAAAATATAAATAATATTATTTTTTTTTCTGTTTTGATTACTTTAAAAAAATTAGAAAGTTGATATAAAATTACCTTATTTCATATGGACATGAAAATATTTTATTTAGAACTAAGAGTAAAATATTTTTGCCATATTTCCTTTATATTGGGTTGTAATATCAACAACCAATAAAGCAAGCATAGTTAGAGTGAGACTATGTTTTCTAATACTCTTAAGTTAAATAAACCAATTATGTATACATATTTTTCATTTTGATTATTATGCATCACCCTCATAATGGGTTGTAGAATAAGTCTCTCATGTTTAACACAGATGAAATTACACATCTCCCTCATACTGAGTTGTAGAATGAGCTTCCCAACTCAACAAGCTTACAATGTATTTAGGTTTGGAATTTTAAACCTTGGAATTACTAGCTCATCTAGTAGTTAAGTTTGGAATTGAGCCTACTCTCTTTGTGAAATGAAAATTTGAGTGTTAAATATGTTGAATGATTTTTAATTTAGATTTTACTAACAATAACCACTTAAGCAAAAGTTGTCAATACACTATGTTTCCCTTTTCAAAAGTTAAAGTTTCATCTTAGTATATCAATCACTTTTATGTAAGTGGTTGTTGCTAGTTGATGGTGGAGGTGTATGGGGAGGAAAAATATGGTTGACTATAGTTGACCATAGTTGCCACCAATTGATTATGTTTGATTAATGGTTAACCACGGTTGAATATGGTTGATGAGGGTTGACCAAGGTTGATTATAGTCTAGAATAGTTGAATATCATTGATTATGGTTGATGATGGATGTCAACATTTTCCTATTGTTGATAATGGATCTTTATAGTTGAATATGGTTAGTCAAGGTAAAGCATGGTTAATTATTAATGACAATGTTGACCATGGGTGGTCATGGTCAATATATGGTTGACTATGGTTGATGAGAGTAACTATAGTTAATATGGTTGATGAAAGTTGTATATAGTTGGCTATGGTTGACCATGTTTAGATATTGCTGACTATACTATGGTTTACAAAGGTTGACCAAAATTCCTTATAGTTGACCATGGTTAACTATGACTTAATATGATACACCGTAGTTAATTATGGGTGAGCATTGTTAACCAATATTGACTATATATAACCATGAGTAATTACAGTTTATAAAAGGTAGCCATATAAATATGATTGATCACAATTAACTATATAAATTATCATTAATAATGTTTTACCATATACAATATATATCACCATGTTTAATCATACTTAACTACTTAACTTTCCAAATTCAAACAAGTCCAAAATGACACAAACTAATATTCCCAATAAATTACATGGGATACACTGTTGATCTTCTTGAAATGATACATTGATGGTTACTTCCTGATTCATGATATCTCTTTTCGGTCGTAACACGTCAACTTCTTTTTATTTTTTCCATTATTGTGCCGCTATTTTCCATGAAGTGCATTTTGTCCAAAATTTAACACGTCTGGGTGATATAACATGTCTGTCGATGACTGTGGGGAAAATATCAGAGGAATCACTCACACATGGTTAACAAGATTGTCATTTGCTTTTATTTTCTCGTAGTGTAGAAATTCACTGTAGAATTTTCCTTTTCTCCGGAGACGGGTTTGGAGGGGAATTTTTTCATTTGTGAATCGATTTCCGTAAGTCGGAATATTGGAAGGCACGGGAGGCGTGAATATAACTATTCAAGTAAAAGTCGTTGAAACATTGTTTTTTTTTCTAATTTGCTCTACCAAGGTGGTGATAATAAGTGTAAATTTCTCATATGATTTGCCGGAAGATTTATAATCTAATATGTTATGGATCACAGAAGCTTGCACTCTCAAAGATTTATAATTATAAAATAGTATTGGGTTATTTGGAAAATTAAATTTTTTGTATTTTATTATTTTAGTTTTAGTTTTTAACTTTGAATAATTTGAGGTTATTAGTTTTTTCTATAAACTGAGTCATATTTAGTGATTTGAACTTTGGATGTTGTGAGGGATTTGAACTTTAGATTTTTTAGTTATCCTATATTTATATTATTTTGATAGTCAATTTGAGGTTACTAATTGTTTTTTATATAAAATACAATAAAAATCTTTGTAATAACTTGAGTTCAACATTAATTTTTTTTTTTAAATGTTAGTTATTTTATTTAATAAGAAGTATGCATTATTATTATTATCAATTATTAACATTACCCAGATGCGGGTGTTTAAGGCTGATATGATGGGCGTGAATTGGCGGAGTGGCGCGTGGCATGGCCACATGGCCACCCGCAGTCGGCATTTATGCACCATTTATGCTCCATTGATGCGAGCCCCTCTCGAGGTCGTCACCCTACGCGGCATTTATGCCAGTGGGGAGGCCGAGCTGGCTAGCCTTTTAACTTGCATCCGTTCCGCTCTTCGTTCCCATTCTTCAATTTGGTTTCTGGGCTCCTGGCGTCGTCTTGTAGCAGTTCGCAGGTCTCCATGCCGATGCTCTTCCGGCCAGTTGCTTCCAGGTGCTCTCAGGAAGCAGAATTGTCAAGCAGACGCACTTCTGTGGGTAGGCAATGCCATTTGGTTTGCTGTTTCGATTTCCTTCTTGGCTTACATTTTTCTCACAGTCCCTTTTGCTCCCTTCTTTCAGCTTATTCGCCCGGTCTCTTGGCTCCTGCCCTGCCTCTGCTGCCTTCTGACAGCCCAATTCCTTCTCCACACCACTGTGACACCATGCCCAAGCTTCGGCATAGACTGCGATGCCGTCGTGGTAGCTCCCGAGCTCGTGACACCAATCGACGCTGCTCTCTCTCCACCAACTCTCCATCGTCCTCCTCAGAAAGCCTCCTTGGCCGTTCCCCCCCTGCGCGTAATCGACATGGAAGAGGCCGTGGGAGTCGCACCACCTCCTCCCCTCAACGAGGTACTGCTGTCTCTCGGCCGTCTCTTGAACCTCGTTCAGTCGTCTCTGCCTCTCTGCATAGCCCCTCCATTGCCATCTTTCATTATCAATGTGATTCCAATCGCCCCCTGGTTATTTCTACTGTCTCGGTTTCGTTCAAAGAAATCCCTGGAGCTCTTCCGGACCCCCCTCCGATGACGCAACCGGTCAATCTGCAGGCTCCCCCTTCTACTTCGCGTGCCCCTCAACCCGTGGGAAAAATCTCTTCCCACAAAGTTGGGGATTGCTGCTCGAATGTTCATCAGGAAGTTGGAATGCAGGTTGGAGGGCGTGATGCTGGCACATATGCAATCCAAAGCGGTCCGGGCCACAACGACGAGGATGTCGGATGGTGCAGAATTAAAGAAGAGTCGCCCTCGGGAGACTATGGACTCTAGCGTCTCTGTCTTTGTCCAAGTAATTCTGCTTAGTCTCTATGATTTTTTTGTTGTTTCTGGTCACTACAGGTTTTGGTATGTCTATGCTGAGGGCCTCTGTCGAGGCAGTGTTAGAACTTTGTTCGGGTCGGTTTCCCATTATGGGCGGCCCAGGTGCTTATTTAATTTTGGCATGTCAAGGCTGGTTTCCTCTGTCGAGGTAGCGCTCAAACAATATTCGAGCCGGTTTCCCCTCGAGGGCGGTTCATTTTTTGTTATCTTGGTGACTGAATGCCTCTGAAGGCCATGGACTTGTTGTATATTATGTTTCACTAATAGATTTAAATTTACCTAGAAAAAAAAAAAATCAATTATTAACATTAATAAAAAAAAATAGAAAATAAAATTTAATTTTTAGTTATTGTAATTATTGGAGATGATTTTCTAATTAATATATGGGAAATGTGTTAAAGGAGTGTCTGAATTTAATAATAATTAAAAAAAATACAAAATTTTCTCTGGTTTTGTAGTTAAAAAGATGTTTTTGTCTTATGATATTTGATATTTTTAAATATTGTTAGTGATTTTTAAATAAAAAATTAAAACAGATAACAAATATAACTTCTCAACAACATATGTAAGTAGTAATCACACCTAATGTTGCAAAGGAAACGTCGTAAGGAAGATGCTAGAAAGAGATGAACTGTAATAAATTTGATGTGTTGTTATATATATATATATATATATATATATATATATATATATATATTTATATTTATGTCATTGGAGATATATATAGAATGTATAATGTTTGAAATAGACATTGCATTTTCATATTTGAAAAGAAAGTTATGGTAGAATCTGTCGAAAATATTGTGGATTTTTAAAACAATATTTTTTGTGAATTTTTATATTTAGTAGGAGTTATAATATTATAATAATATGATACTGAAAAGAATACATAATTATATTGTTGAAATAAGTAAAAGATGTAATGGAAAGGTTAGTTGATGACAATTGATTTCTATTATGTGACATTTTAAGAATGTACAATGTTTGAAATGTAATTTTGAAGAGTGTGCAATTGTTGAAATGTACATTGCATGTTAGTGTTTTGCAATGAAATTGTTATTTTTTGTAAAAGATTACAAGTGTATCATGAAAAAAATGATTGATGCTAAGCTTGGTGAAGAGTAAGGAGATATGTCGATGTAATAAGCCACCTGTAAAGAGAATTTTTTTTGAAAAACTAGAAGAATTTTTTATTTTTTTTGAAATGGAAATTAACTTGTTCAAGTTGAATACAATGAGGTTTTGTGTGAATTCTATCATAAAGAAATTATATTTATTGAAATTGAAGTTACCTGTAATATGGGTAATTGGAAATGTTCAGTCGCAGATGCAGGTTGATCGATGGCAGACTGAACACCATTGGAAATTTATTCTGAATTGCAAGTGCCTATTTCTAGATTTCCATTTTGCTCTTGCTTTTCTCAATTTATCTTGTTCGTGTATGTGGATCATACATTTTATAGTAGATTTTATTTTAAGTAACAAATCTATAGTTGGTCGTAGTTTGTATAGTGGCACATTTGGATTTGGCACTAACATGAATCTTTTTTGTATCTCCTGCAATGAATGAATTGTTCTATCTATTTCTGCGTTGTAGTTTTGTAGCTGTGATATCTGGGAGTCCATGTTTTCTGTTTCAAAACAAATAAAATGTTAGATGCAAATAGTTAAGCATTATATCAAGAATGTAATATTCTGAACCATTTATGAATAATGAGTAAATTAGGTTATTGTTAGTAGGTAGAAATGATGCGTGATAAAAATATTTTGGAGTTGATAATATTTGGAAACCTTTAGGAGATGTTATATATGGAATGCAATGGCTCTGTAGCTATGATATATTTGAGTCCATGTGTTCTGTTTCAAAAGATGGAAAATGTTAGAAGGAAAAAGTTAAGAATTATATAACGAATTTAATATTTTAAACCATGTATTAAGAATGAGTAAATTAAGTTATTGTTAATAGGTAGAAATGATACGTGATGAAAATATTATGGATTTGATGATATGTGGAAACCTTTTGGAGATGTTAACATATGGAATGGAGTTGGTCGTCTGTAGGAGACATTGAATGGAGGAGTTCTTCTCGTTGTTTTCTGCGAGCAATATTTTTGTTGTTTTTCATTTTCATGAAACGATTGAAATTGAATGC
The DNA here is from genome assembly GCA_034641835.2 of Pinus albicaulis. Lineage (NCBI taxonomy): Eukaryota > Viridiplantae > Streptophyta > Pinopsida > Pinales > Pinaceae > Pinus > Pinus albicaulis. The sequence goes on from CM076576.1 coordinate 290,754,476, forward strand.
AGGGAAAATTCAGAAATTCTGTAGTGAAGGGACTCTTGAAATTGCTGTGAATGTGAGGCCTTATCGTTCATTTTTTACAATTCCTGTTGTTGCTTTTGGCAGAGTCATACCTTGAGATTTATGTATAGTTAATTCCCAAGCCATTTTTAGTGGAATTTGCATATGACCGTTTCTTTTTATTGCTGGAATAGGCAAGTGACTGGGGTTTGTTTCATCCCAAGCATGCCCAATGTATTTTGGGAATTCAACGACGACAAATGTTGGAATTTGTGGAGGTGAAGTTGATTCTTTGTAGAAGATGGATATGATTTCCTCGAGGGAACCATTAACAAGCCCTGCTAAAACCTAAAGGTTGGAAGTCAACATTACTTTTTTCCCTTTGCAGAGGTAGACAATTCGCTCCAGTTGCTCGTCGTCTGAAGAGAAGGTAGAATATGTGTTGTCGTCTTCTGTGATTGATCTTGTAACTGGAGTGTTTAAAGATTTTATCGTTTGCTTGTTATGATCCAATGTTTGAGCATTTGTTGGAAATAGATGTATATAATCATGGAAAGAATGTATTTCATCTTCAAAAAAGAAAGAGTATGTTCACGTTATAAGGATTTTGTATTCGTCAATTTTTGGATTTTCACTTCTAATGTTTTGGAGGATGTTTCTGAAAGTAACTTGAGCAGTGTTTTTACCTTGTTTATGAAATATTTTTTCCAATGTGATGACTGTGGTGAATGAATTCCACAATGCAGTTCCATGACTTGTCCCTGCATATAGTGGTATGTCTTTGACGGGTGGTAACTAGCCGTGATCGCCAACTAATATAATGGAACAACCGCTGAATGGAAAGTTTTTCTTTAATGGAAATGCATCTCGAAGATGTTCATCAACCTGGTTAAGAAGCTTAGGTCCAATGAAGCTCATTTCATCGATTAGTATGTAGCTAGTATGCTTAAGTTCTTCTTGAAATTTTGCAAGAGCATTTCCTTCTAATGGTGTAAGATCTTTTATTGGAAGGTGGAGGGTGGCATGGATTGTTGATGCTTGTATGTTGAATGTTGCAACACCTGTAGGGGCTAGGAGCAAGATCGGTGAAGGTTCCAAGCCGGCAAGTGCTATGAGAATTTCTATGATGCAATTTATAAGAAGGGATTTCCCAGTTCCAACAGTGCCTTGTATTATCATTCGCAGAGGAGGTAAGATGTCCTTCTTACTGCAGTGAGTACAAATAATATTCAGAGTTTTTTTTTTGCATTGGAGATAATGAGATAAGGTACGTTAGAGTATCTATATTTGTTTGAATAATGCGATGGATAGAGCGATTATTCTCAATGAATTGTGCACCTACTTCTTGGAGATGCAATGGGATAGTGGTATGATTCCAGTTATGGTAGTCATCAAAACCATGAAGCCCAAGCATTTGAATGTCATTTATGAGTAGTTCGTCTGTAGGGTACAACTGAAAGAGTAATTCCCATTCGTTTAGGTCCATGGTTTCTGGAGGATGGAATTCATGAATAGTTGTGTTATCATTTGCAAGAGGATCGATATAAGATAGTGTGCGGTGTTGATGCCAAGGTTTGTAGAATGGATGAAATGCTTGCCAATTTTTGATAAATTCTTCAACAGAATTTCCTGTCACTAGCGATATAGAGAAATGGTTTGTAAAGCATAAGTTCAACTCTATAGAAATCAACATAAGAAGATTCAGTTGCGGATGGTATTGAGGAATAACATGGTATGATATGAAGAATTGCTTGTTCGAGTCTTTTTTTCCATTTGTTTGTCTTACGGCGGGGATCATATGACCATGATCTTGCTATTTCTATAAGTGATGTGGATTCTAAGGTAGATGGTCGATGGATATATGTATCTATGAAGTGTGGTGATGGAGGAGTGGTGTTGTTCTTCTCTGGAAGGCACATATAGATTTGTTGGCTTACATTTAAAGGGAAGAAGGAATGACTACACAATGTTAATGGTAATTTTTGTATCATATGACATGTTTCTTGTGCTCCTATGTCACGATCGACAAGAGTTTCTACAAGGAATTTTCGAAATGCAGATGTTGCTGGGTCAACATTAGGTGAAGTGGGTACAATTCTACATAGCATGTCATGGAATGTTTTAGATTTTTTTTCTTCTTTGGATGCATATTTCGCAATATATTTTTGAACAGCATGAATTGAGAGAACTGGTTGGCAATCAACATTTTCACACCAGATAGATAGGATGGTAGGGTTATGGGTATTTAATCGATCATCATTTGCGAGTGGGAGAGTATGGTTTTTCGCCATTGGAGTCAATGAACAAGGAGGAATGTGCATGTAATTCCCAAGGTGCTTTATATCGACATTTGAATGAGGAGCCTTTTTTCCCAAGTCATTTGTTTTCAATGCATTTTGTGTGTCTCTCAATGCAATTGATAAGTTGGACATAATCATTAAAAGGATTGTTTATGAGAATATCTGACGTGGACAATAAGCAAGGGTCTTCTAAATTTGTTTGAGAAATTGATTGGTTAGAAATTGTAGAAAGCCAAGGGTTCCAAACTGATATGTATTTGTCGAAGAATTGTTTAGTCCTATCAATTGCTTCTATGTTATCCCAATTAAGAGTTTCCATATCAGGTGCATTTTGTATCCAGAGTAAGTCATGGATGTGCGATGATCCTCTATGTTGCCATTCATACCTACAAAGGATGTTTTTTGTTAGAAAATTTTGAATTAGATGGAGTTTGATGTATAGAGAATTATGAAAGTAATGTGGTAGAGTGCATACATGTACCAGTATTCTTTTGTTTGCAAGTGTTTCTCCAAGATAAATTCACAAAATATTGTGAATTTGTGGTGCATATATAGTGATGTTAAGTGGGGGTTAGAGTTAATGTTATCATTCCTCCATTTGTGTTGTTTTGCAACATCAGGAGGTGGAATTCCTGGAATGATTGCATGAAGATCAAGCCATTCTGTATCAGCTGCACTTAATGTGAAGAAGAACGTTGGGTAGCCGAGTTGAGATATCATGTCTGTCAGTTCATTTTTATCTTTGTGCCAAAAATATCTTGTGCCACGTAGAGAGCTACTGAAGTGCATCACTTGTTCTGCTAATTTTTCGTCTAGAAATTGTTCTAATCGGATGTTCAATTCATGGATTGATGTTGGGAAGCCATCTCCGATGTTTTTTCTTACAAATAATGATGTTGTTTCTTGACTACGATGATGCATCATCAGATTGTATATGTAGTAGCGAAAGTGAGGGTGCTTGCTGAATCTGTTATCGTGGTAATGCATAAGATGAAGTGCGTATTCATGTAACTGCACTGTCTTTATTCTTGGTTGATTAGGTAGTGCAGCTCCTATGGAGAATAGGGTTGGGAAAGCCATCGAGAGGAGACCTTATGTGTTGTATTCATTGATTGGGGATAGGTTTATTGGTGGCCATTGGATTGTAGTAGCAGAATGGTGGTTGTATGCATGTAAATAATGTTGTATTTCTTAGATTTCTGTATTTCTATTAGGAATAATGGGAATGAATGATGATGTATGGTGTGGGTATTGGTTTATGGAATATTCAGTGGCACAAACTGGTGTTTTTATTGACAGCTGAGTAGATGGATCTTTGGTATTGGAATGGTGAAGGGGTGAGGAGATATCGGTTGGGAGTTCTGGTACGGATGCTAGTGCATTATCATCAATGCAAAAATTCCTATAGTAAGGATCAATTGTCAATTTGTATTCTAATGCGGCGAGAACTTGATGTCTATTTACAATGCAATCATAAGCTTGATGGTCATTACTTTGACGGGTAACGATTAAAATATCCAAGTCTTCAACACGTCGTGGCAACATGCATGTTATTTCTGTAATGTCTTGCAGAAAGAAAATTATGTGGCCAGTGTATTTATATTGGCCACCACGTGCATGTGTTACTTGGAGGATAGGGTTAACCCTAGCAATAATAATTTCTTCTATTTGTGAAAGAGCAGCCAGGACAGCTGGTTGAGGACGAGGGTCCATGTTGTTTGATAATGAGGAACGATGAATTTTTTTTTCAGACATGCATCTATAGCAACAATAGATTTGGTTTGACATGTGGATATGGATTCCAAGATAGGATTCAAGACAAATGGAGCATGGTGATTTAGGTGCAAGCCTATAAATTCTTTCATGGAATTTACGTTGTGCATTATTAGTATGAACGTTGTTGAAAGCATGTGTAATAGATGGAGGGGTTGAATGAGTTGTGGATGAATTTGTTTGAGCATCATTATTATGAATATTTTTGAAAGCATGTGGAATGGAAGGTGGTGGTGAATGAGCTTTGGATGAACTTGGTAGAGTGGTTTTTGGAGAAGACGGTTGACTTGAAAATTGGGAAAGAGAATTTCTTTTGGAGTAAGAATTGTTTGATGGAAATTGTGAATTTCCATCGTATGTTCTTGACAATGAATTTTGAGTTTTCTTTTGCCTTTTGTTTGTTTGGGAATTTTTGAGGGATTTTTTAGCATGATAAGCTTCACGTCGACGTGCATTTATTTGTAGCATATTATCTTCGCGCACATTCATCATTAGAAGTAGTAGACATTTTGAAAAGTTAATGCACCTACACGAAAGAGAGATGGAGTGACAATGTTAGTTGGAAAGACATCAACCATGTTTATAAGAAGCATGTAAGGCACTTTACTGATGAAGATAAGAATTAGGAACTCAGAGTATTTATGTCTGATGTTGTTCTCTGTACTGACAATGATGAAGTAGAAAATTGGTTTGTGCATTAGGAGCTTCCACTCACATGACAGGTAATATACATTAGTTAGAAAAATTTAAAGAAACAAGTAGTGGTGCTAAAATATACTTTGGTGATGACAGAGGGTATCAGATTAAGGGGTATGAAAATATTCCTATGGTATTACCTTATGGTAATATTAGGCATATTCAAAATGTGATGTATGTACCAGGAATTAAAAAGAATATGATCTTTGTCTCTATAATAACAGATCAAAATCTTAAGGTAGAATTTTCTAAGTCTTATTGTGTTATTAAATATCTGTTGGGTCATATGAATCCAATTGCATCAGTTATTCGAGTTGGAGGTCTATACAAGCTAAATTTAAGAAGCACACCACACTAAGCCTTGACTTGAATAGTTATGACTACAGAGAATTTATGGCATCAAATATTCGGTCATATAAATTTTCATGACCTACTGCTACTTCAAAATTAAGGTACGGTCAATGGTCCCCATGTTTTAAGGAATGTTCATGTTGATTGTGAAGGATGTGCCCTTGGGAGAATGCGTAGGGATGGTTTTCCCTCAAGTTCAAATATAAATAAGAGAGATATATTAGAGCTTGTGCACATTGGTTTATGTGGGCCGATGCAGACAAGGTCATTAGGAGGTGCATAATATTTTTTATTATTTGTTGATGATTGCACAAGATTTACCTATGTATATTTTCTGAGAAAGAAGAGTCATACTTTTGAAAAATTTAAATAATTCAGGAGCATGGCGGAAAAACAATCATGGAATTTCGTCAAAATTCTCTGCTCATATCAAGGGGGCGAATACAAGCAGGGTGGCTTCATCAAATATTGCAAGGACCATGGGATAGTTTAGCAGTTCAGAGTACCCCACACTCCTCAAAAGAACAAGGTTGTAGAGAAGAAGAACATAACCGTGATGAACTGTGCACACAACATGTTAAAAGGTAAGAACCTATCTAACGGGTTTTGGGCAGAAGCAATAAATACTATAGTGTATTTAAATAATATGAGTACAACAAAAAGTCTTGATTGTAAAAATCCTTTTGAAGCTTTATTAGGTTTTAACCCACAGTTAATAATTTAATATTTTTTGCCTCGAAAGATTTTTCTCATGTTCCAAAATAGGATAGGAATAAATTGGATTCAAAGGCCATTAAATGTATTTATATTTGTTATTGTACATAGTTTAAAGTATGTAATTTTTCTAATCCTTCTACTCACAAAGTGTTTGCGAGTAGAGATGTAATATTCAATGAGTAGGTTGATGATGGAACTGATAAAGGGAATGAAAAGTGGGACATTCCTTTGTTGGTGGATGATGGAAGTGATAAAACAAGGGACAGTCAATAATAGCAACATAAAAAGGAAGAATCAGATGATATAGATGGAGTCAGAAATACAATTCCATTAAGGGATGATCAAAACAAATTTGAGGCGACTCAATAACAAGAAGATTAGGTAGGCATACTCACTTAGCTGCCCGATATAAAGACTATGCCTCCATGAAAAATATCTTAAATGTTGTTGAACCCTTAAACTATAGAGAAGACAGTGAATATGATGAATGGAGGGCAGCCATGGAAGAGGAATATAAGTCAATACTTAAAAACAAAACTGGGGATCTAATTGAACTTCCTTAAGGTAAACAAACCATAGGTTGCAAATGGTTATACAAACCTAAGTTTAAATCAGTTGGTAGTGTACATAAATATAAAGCTAGGTTGGTGGCTAAGGGGTATTCACAGAAAGAAGCTATTGATAACGAAGAAACCTTCACCCCTGTAGCTAGGTTAAACACCATTAAAATTTTAATAGCCTTAGCTACGAATCATCACGGGAAAATACACCAGCTAGATGTGAAATATGATTTCTTAAATGGAGAATTGGAAGAGAAGGTGTATTTAACATAACCTGAAGGGTTTGTTAAAAAGGGACATGAACATTTAATTTGTAGATTGAGGAAAGAATTGTATGGATTAAAACAGGCACCCAGGTCATGGTATGAAAAATTTGACTCATTTTTCCTACAACGCGGTTATAAGAGGTGCAATACAGACCCAAATTTGTATATTGTGTTCGATGAAAAGGGGAAAATTATTTTGATTTCTTTATATGTCGATGATCTTATTATTACAGGAAATTTTGATGAGCTCATTAAAGAACTCAAAGTTTAGATGTCACATGATTTTTAGATGAAAGACCTTGGAGAGTTACACTATTGTTTGGGTCTTGAAGTCTAGAGGGATTCTGGCAATAATTTTTTGTCTCAGGGAAAGTATGTTAGGAGCTTATTGAAAAATTTCAGAATGGATCATTGCAAATTTGTCTCAGTGCCTTTACAGCGAAATTTCAAACTTAAGAATGATTATGGTTCTAAGGAGGTGGCTGCAACACTGTATAGAAAACTAGTTTGGAGTCTAATTTAGTTGACTACAACTAGGCCAGATTTAGCTTTTGCATTCAGTGTTTTGAGCCAGTTTATCTCAAAGCCTCCTCAGAGTCATTGGGTGGCAACAAAAAGCATCTTAAGGTATCTTCAAGGAACCTTATAATTTGGTATTAAATATACTGATTTTTTTTATTTTATATTGACATGTTTTTGTTATAAAACCAACTCCAAAAATAGAAGAAAAGAGAGATCAACGCCTTAGAAATAAGACACTTCGAAGGGGAAACCTCCTTTACATTACATAAATGAACAATTATTGGATGATACAAATGACAAAACCTCTTTTATATATATAGGATTCCATGGAGTCACAATATAATCCTAGCCGACCTAACAATAATAATGTAAGGGCGCAATAATAACAATATGGGGGTTACAGGGTACAACAATGACAATAAGGGGGCTACACTAACAAAAATAAGGGACTACATTAGTAATATATGGACCTAACATGCCCCTCCCCTTAAAAAATGTTGTCCTCAATGCCTGAGTATCTCTCGATGCTTCTATATAAAATTCTCATCCTCCCATGTTGAATCTTCAGTGGGTAAGTTCTTCCACTTGATGAGATACTCTGAAATTGATTGATTTCGTAGCTGTCGAGTTCTTGTTTTCGCGACTGCTTCAGGTTCCAATATGATTTTTCCTTCCTCATCAAGTTTTGGCAATATTTTTTGAACTAAAATTTTGTCACCTATAACCTTCTTTAAGCGTGAAACATGGAAAACTGGATGCACTCTGGAAGAAGTAGGAAGCTCCAATTTGTATGCCATAGGACCAATATTTTGCAACACCTTGTATAGTACTTTGGCGATAATTTATTATCCTTCTTAGCTTGCATGAGGGACATTTGTTTGTATGGTTGTAGCCGTAAAAATACCCAGTCTCCTACATCAAAACTTCTCTCGCTGTGATGCTAATATGCCTGTTGTTTCATTCGATTTTGTACCAAATTTAAGTTATCCTTTAAGAGTTGGAAATTTTTTTGTTGATGCTCAATGTGATCTTCCACTATTTGAACCTTTTAAGTTTCTCTTAAAGATGATGTGATGGACGGTGGATGATATCCATAAAGTGCCATAAATGGGGTCATTTTTGCTGTAGTATGGAAGGAAGTGTTATACCACCATTTAGCCAGAGGTAACCACTTGGCTCACTGTGTTTGTTTATTAGATACAAAACAAAAAAGATATCCTTCCAAAAATTTGTTCACTATCTGATTTTTCCCATCGGATTGAGGATAATAAGATGAGCTATGAGCTAGTTGAGTACCCTGTTAACATGAGAAATCCTCGCAACTGCTTTATGGTTGTGGGGACTTTCCATTCCTTAATGGCTTTAATTTTGTTAGGGTCTACCTTGACACCCTCGAGAGATACAATATGTCCCAGATATCCCACCTCTTGTACTCCAAAGAAACATTTGGAGGTTTCTGCATATAATTGTTTCTCTTCCAATAGTTTGAGAACCCTGTCAACATGTTGAACATGATCCTTCTAAGACCTATTGTAGATTAGTATATCATCAAAAATACTAACAAAAATCTTCTAAGGAGAGGTTTGAAAATGGAATTCATCAACCCTTGAAATGTAGAAGGTGTATTGGTAAGGCCAAAAGGCATGACCAAAAATTCATAATGACCCTCATGAGTTCAAAATGCCATTTTCGGAATATCTTTAGTCTTTATTATAATTTGATGATATCCTGAAAAAAGATCCAACTTTGTAAAACAAATTGCTCCATGTAATTTATCCAATAATTCATCAATCACGGGAATGGGAAATCTATATTTAATAGTGAGCTTATTGAGCTCCCTATAATCTAGACACATGTACCATGATCCGTCCTTCTTGTGCACCAATACTATTGAAGCAGAGAAAGAACGTTAACTAGGTTGAATTATACTAGCCTCTAAGATTTCTGCAATCATGCGTTCAATTTCGCTCTTTTGTACATAAGGATATCTGTAACGCTTGATGTTTGGAGGAACACTTCCTCGAATCAAATGAATAGCATGATCATGATCATGAATAGGTGGGAGTCCTTTGGGAGTTTCAAACACCTTGGAATGATTGTTCAAGACTTTTTGGAGATTTGGAGGAATAGATGATTTTTATGTTGGAACTTCTAGTGAGCACAATTTTGCAATTACGCCTCGTTTTTCTTTCTTCGGAATATTTGTCATGACATTAGAGCTTATTATCTTTCCCAGCTTCCCTGCAATACCCTGTAATTCAACTTCCTTTCCTTCCAGAAAAATTTCATGAAAATTTCTTGAAAATTAAAAGTTACCGTCCCCAAAGATTGTAACCATTGTACTCCTAGTACAACATCAGCACCTCCCATTGAAATGGAAAACATTGGACTATTCAATACATATTCCCGCATGGTTATCTTGATATTATGGAATTTTACAGAGAAATTTATAGTTCCTCCATTTGCAACCATCACTTGACATTCTGGTGTTGGGTATAGGAATAAATTCAATTATTTGGCTACCTCACAATGAATAAAATTATGGGTACTACCAGAATCAATCAACAATATGACCTTTTTCTTCTTGATGTGTCTTTCTATCTTGAGAGTTTAAGGAGTGTTAATTCCTTCCAATGCATTACAGGATGTGGTCAGATTCATTTTTTCTTCCTCTAGGGCTGGTTCCTGGTGTATATCCTCTTATTTTGAATTTTCTTGTTCATTTTATTCCTCCTCTTCACAATCTATGTAAAAAAAAATTCTTCTCATCACACTTATGAACTTTAGTGTATTTGTTATCACAACTATAGCAAATTCCTTTTGCTCTCTTTTTTTTCCAATTTTTTTGGTGTCTGTTGATCAACGGTTGTCATTGATGTCAACCCAAGCAGCACCAGGGGCTAACCAAATATTGCATGGGACTTTTGACCTACCAAATTAATATATTCTAGGTCAATAATGCTTTTGATGGTTTCTACTTGTCGAGATGTTTCTGTTGATATATGGCACGCCATGTAATTCTTAACGGTTTGAGAGATATACATGTTTGAAGTTTGTACCCCCAGTTAGTGGGCTAAAACCCCATGGGGTTGGGGCATGGGTCATTGAAAAGTCATAATTAATATTTTTTAAGATCCTAAAATCCCTCCCACGTTCACTTGTTGAAGCCCCTCTCAACCTAAGAATTTATATAAATTGTGATCTTCATTTCCTCCTTAGGTAAGGGATTTCGCCATCTGAAACAAGTCATCATGGAATTTGCACTCTAAATTTTTTGTAAATTTTAGAAGCTGAAATTTTTATGAGGCAAAGCCAAAATCTTGAGGAAGATGCTGTAAAAATTTCAGATCAAGGTGCACAATATTTTTGGAGATATGATCTACGGAAGTTAGGGTTTTTGCAGGCTCCTGAAATTCATCTCAAAGAAGTGACCTTGGTAAATTTGTCATAACTCTGTCTCTGAGTATCGGATTGGAATTCCGTAAAAATTGGAAGATAGTGCACAGTCTCTACTTTTCGCTCTATCAATTTCAAAGCCAAATTAAGAAACAATGACACGTGGCATTCCATACAAGTGCGCTCTGCTGAAACAGTCCATAATTAGGGAATTGTGTGATTCGGTATAACTCTCTCTTGAAGAATCCAAATTGGGTCAGACCTGTGGAATTGAAAATATGACTCAGAGGAATACTACAACACTGAAAATCAAATATTAAGGATCTGAAATAACAGAGATACACCAGATTCAATATCGAATCTTGTAGCAAGAAATGTTAGATCATGTGCTTTGTTGGAGAAGTTGTAAAGAGTCGTAGAATTTCTACGAAAAAATAAGTAAGCAAGGTGCAAAAGAATGTAGGCATGATAAGAGCACAAGAACTAAGGTGCATACAATAAAGAACAAAGAAGTTCATCATATGAAATCTTCAAGTGGGCAGCACTGCATACAATCATTGTAAAGGTATCATTGTACTTAGTCATTGTAAATACATTATTGTACAAATTGTACTAGTATCTATCTGCCAAGGGTTGAAGAGGCAATGTTGGGAGGTCTAGGATCATAATTAGGTGGTTGTGTCAAAGTTGGGGTTATGGTCTAGTATATCTTCTTCTTCTGCATCATTCTATATCATTGTAAAGTGGACCATTTTCCCTGGTACGAGAGTCCATTCTTCTTTTATTCTTCTATAGGGTGGTAGGGTGGTGCTAGGGTGAGTTGTAGCTCATTGGGTGTTGGGGAATCCATTCAGTTGACTACTGAAGAATCTTAGGCGTTGGAGCATCCATCCAGTGGGAGCTGGAGAAGAATGCTTTTCTAGATTCTAGGAAGTTGGAGCTTTATTTTCAATTGGAGTTGAATATTAAAGAATTATTAGAAAAGCATTAGGTGGTTTTTGTCCCAGAGTGGGTTTCCACCTTAAAAACTGTGTGCATTTGTGTTCCTCTTGGTTGCTACTATTATTGTACAAACACTGATAATAATTGAAGATTAACTAATACTCTAATTGGAAGGAATACCGATTCACCCCCCCTCTCAGTATTTCCAACAATTGGTTTCAGAGCTTGGTTCCTTCAATAGCAGTTTAACAGCTGGAAGGAGGTCATGGAGCATACCAAGAATGGTGTACCTCTATTCAATGAAAATAATTATGCACTCTGGAAAGGAAGAATGGAGGTCTATCTCTTGGGGCAAGGTTACGAAGTATGGGACACTGTTCAAAATGGATTTACATCAACCGCGGATGAACAAGGTAAGAAGAATTTGGTAAATGATGCAAAAGCAAAGAATATTATTATCAGTGGACTTATTGAATCTGCTTATCATAAGGTGTTGGGTTGTAAAACTACCAAAAATGTATGGGACAAGCTTGAGAATATATATGCAGGTGACTCAAATGTCAAATAAGCAAAGCTTCAAATCTATAGAGCAAAATTTGAGCAACTCAGAATGAAAGAAGATTGCAACATTGCTGCATACTTCCGATACATTGATGAAATAACCAATACTCTGGAAGGATTGGGAGAGCTAGTTGACAAGAAGACTATTATATGGAAGATTCTTAGAACGTTACCAGGGAGATTCAACCCAAAGGTATCGGTCTTAGAATACAGTGAAAATCTGGACAAACTCAGCAAAGAGGAATTACATGGAGTTCTCATAGCATATGAAATGAGACTTGATGAAGAAGAGGGTAATTCGCATCTAGAAACTACGTTCGTTGCATCTAAGAAAACCAATAAGGATAAACAACCTTAAATTGAAAAGACATGCACCTGCAAGTGTGAAGAAAAGGGAGATGATGAAGAAGGTCTTTCAGATGAAGAATATGCTTACTTCACAAGAAAACTACAAATTGGTAAGGGAAAATTCAAAGGTAAACTTCCATTGATATGTTTCAGCTGTAATGAGGTTGGGCATTTTGCAGCAAAATGTCCAAATAGAAGTAATGGCAACTCAAAAGGAAAGAAAGGCTTTAAGAAATTCAACAAGCAAGGATCCAAAAGGAACTTTCTCTCTAAAGAAGATAGCTCATCATCCGATGAAGACAATGATAGTGAAGAAGAAGCTAATGAGAGAGTATTGTTTATGGCCAAGCACAATAAACCCAAGCACAATAAGCAAGAGGTATCAAACAACGAAGAAGAAGGATGGACCATAGACGAATTTTATGAGGAAGCAATCAAGCTTATAAAAGATCTCAAGGCGGAGAAGATCTGTTCCAAAACTCTTGAAGAACAAGTTGAAGGTCTCAAAATTGAATTTGAAGAACAAAAATGCATTGAAGAGTCACTTCAAAAGAAGTTGGAAGAAAGCAACCAAGAAAGGGAAGAATTAGAAGACGAAGTAGTCTCGCTGCGTGAGGAAGTGAAGAAAGGAAAAACTATCCAAAACTATGCCAACAGCTCAAGGGCATTGGAAGAACTCATCAACAATCAACGATCTTACAACAACAAAACTGGCATCGGTTACAAAGAAGAAGAAGCAGGACCTTCTACAACAAAATACAATGAACCTATGAGATCTGACATGCATGTAGACTTCATTGGACAAGATTCGCAAGAACAGCCTTGGAAGACAATTCCTCGATGAAAATTTCCATCTAGGTACCAACATATTTTTTATGGCTACTGTTATTCATGTGGAAAATTTGGTCATAAAGCTATAGAATGTCGCACATACCCTAGGAACGAATACAATTCTAGGAGATCTGTCAAATATGAACCTCCCAGGGCTCAACGAAACATCAATAGATTTGGACATTTAAGAAATAATATTGAATGTTACAAATTTCGAAACTTTGGACACATAACCAAAGACTGCAGACTTGAAAATCCTCTAGAAGAATCTTCGAAGCCACAAAAAAAACGAACATGGAAGAAGAAGAAGAATGATAATTGTGCTCTCATTTTCAAGGCTCAAAATAACAAAGATGTGTGGTATGTTGATAGCGGTTTCTCAATGCATATGACTGGAGATAGAAATAATTTTTTATCTCTAAAAGATAAGAAGGACAGAACCATGTCCTTGGGAAATGATGGATCTTCAAATGTTATAGGATCAGGTACTATCACTCTCGGAAGCAAAGATGCTCTAGCCAAGAATGTTCTATTGGTTGAAAACATGAATCACAATCTGCTAAGTGTTGGACAAATGTGTGATCAAGGACACACAATACTATTCAACTCCAGGAAATGTGAAATCAGGAAAGGCGTGTATGGTGAAATTGTGGCTACAACAAGTCGAGCTCCAAATGACATATATGTTCTGGATGAGGCAACTAAAGCATGTCTAAGAGCTAAAGAGGATGATACAATAATTGGTAGCAATGATGATCGACTAAGTAAGAAGTTTGCTACAAAGGTGCAAATTTATTTCGAGATGTCTTTACTTGGTGAGCTGACATACTTCTTAAGGCTTCAAATATCTTAGCAAGAGAAAAGAATATTTATATGTCAAGCCAAGTACATCAAGGAAATGCTCAAAAAATTTAAAATGGAAGATTGCAAACCCATTCTTACTCCAATGGTAACAGGTTGCAAATTGAGCATAGACGACTCATCTAAGGATGTGGATCAAAGGTTGTACAGATCTATGATTAGTAGTCTTCTATATGTAACAACCTCCTAACAAAATGTTATGTAAGTAGTTGGACAAGTAGAAATATTCCAAGCAACACCAAAATAATCACATATTAGATATTCGCCAGCATTGGAATATCTTTTCCAGAAGCTTGGGATTCTCCCAAGTTCTCATTAGATTTTCCTTTTTCAGAATATAAATGGGGAGTGGAAGTAGATTATAGGCCTACAGGACAGTTGTGTGTCAGGGGGAGTGGAAGTTTGTATAGGTCTGCAGGACAGTTGTGTGTCAGTGCAAGTGGAAGTGTGTACAGGTCCAAAGGATGGTTATGTTTCAGGGGGAGTTACCCTTTGCCATTGATGTCAAAGGGGGAGAGAATGTTGTAGGAAGAGGTGTCATGATCACAGGGGGAGTACTTTTGTTTTCATCAATGCCAAAGGGGGAGATTGTTGATCAACGATTGTCATTGATGTCAACCCAAGCAGCACCAGGGGCTAACCCAATATTGCATGAGAATTTTGACCTACCAAATTAATATATTCTGGGTCAATAATGCTTTTGATGGTTTCTACTTGTCGAGATGTTTCCATTTATATATGGCATGCCACGTAATTCTTCACGGTTTGAGAGATATTCATGTTTGAGTTTGTACCCCTAGTTAGTGGGCTAAAACCCCATGGGGTTGGGGCATGGGTCATTGAAAAGTAATAATTAATATTTTTAAGCTCCTAAAATCCCTCCCATGTTCACTTTTTGAAGCCCCTCTCAACCTAAGAATTTATATAAATTGTGATCTTCATTTCCTCCTTAGGTAAGGGATTTCGCCATCTGAAACATGCCATCATGGAATTTGCGCTCTAACTTTTTTTCTATGAAGGTTCAGAAGCTGAAATTTTCATGAGGCGAAGCCGGGATCCTAAGGATTTTAGTTCAAGGTGCACAATATTTTTGGAGATATGATCTGTGGAAGTCAGGGTTTTTGCAGGCTCCTGAAATTCATCTCAAAGAAGTGACCTTGGTAAATGCATCATAACTCTCTCTCTAAGTATAAAATTGGAATTCCATAAAAAGTGGCGGATAGTGCACATTATCTAATTTTCACTCCATCAATTTGAGAGCCAAATGAAGCTGAAACAATAGCACGTGGCACGCCGTGGCGGCGCTCAAACAAATTCATAATTAGGGCATTGTGCGATCAAGTATAACTTTCTCTTGAAGAATCCAAATCAATGAATTCGTGGAATTGGAAAGACAACTCCAAAGGAATACTTTTGAGATCCAAATCAGAGCATTATGGATCTGAAATAACAGAGATACACCAGATTCAATATGGAGCTCCTAAAAGTCAAGAAAAAGATAGATCATGTGTTGTCAAGGGTTGCAAAGGACCAGAATTTATATGGCAGAAAAGCAAAGCAAGGAGCAACAGAGGGTAGCATGACAAGAGCATCAACCAAGGTGCATAACATCAGCAAGAATTTCATCATATGAAGTCTTCAAGTGGGCAGCACTGCATACAATCATTGTAAAGGTATCATTGTACTTAGTCATTGTAAATACATTATTGTACAAATTGTACTAGTGTCTATCCGCCAAGGGTTGAAGAGGCAGTGTTGGGAGGTCTAGGATCATCATTAGGTGGTTGTGTCAAAGTTGGGGTTATGGTCTAGTATATCTTCTTCTTCTACATCATTCTATATCATTGTAAAGTGGACCATTTTCCCTAGTATGGGAGTCCATTCTTATTTTATTCTTCTATAGGGTGGTAGGGTGGTGCTAGGGTGAGTTGTAGCTCATTGGGTGTTGGGGCATCCGTTCAGTTGACTACTGAAGAATCTTGGGCGTTGGAGCGTCCATCCCGTGGGGTTTGAGAAGAAGGCTTAGACTTGCAAGTTGTTTTATTTACCTGTTTATCATTAAAAATAATTATTATATAACAGGTGTTGGTTTTTGTCCCTGGAGTGGGTTTCCCCTAAAACTTCCGTGCATTTGTGTCTTTCATATGCTGACAGCTGCCACTATGAAGAAGGAATATTAACTAATGCCTAATTGGAGTTAGCACTTATCTCACCTCCTCGTATTTCAATTGGGTGGTCAACCTTTGCAGTTGTGGAGGGCCAGAGCAACAATGCCCACATGAGCATGTGAGGTAGCTCTCTCCTGTCACCATAATTTTACATTAAATTTTTCTTGCAAACCTGAATGCTTTCTCCAATGAATCAAGTTCCCAAAGGAAAACCTCATGTTGGATGTTATCCTTTAAAGTCCCTATGAAAACATTAATCATGTGTTCCTTTGGAATATCATTTACCATTATATTCAATTTTTGGAAGTCCTAAATGTGCTCCACCACTGTACCCTTTTGTTTGAGATTTATCATTTGGATAAAGAAGGTGTTTCTCTTTCTATCCTCACAATGTGTTATCATTTCCTCCGTAAAAATTGACCAAGTGAAAAAAATTTTAGGAGAGAAAAGCCATCAATACCATAAAAATGTATTTTTTTCTAAATATAATGTTGCAATGCATACCTTTTGTGTGTTTTTCACATTATTGAGATTAAAATATTGCTCCATCTGTAGTAACCATGTTACAGGATCGTTGCCATCAAACTTCCTCATATCGATCTTTGGAATATGGTGGGTCTTAGATCCAACATTAGAGTTTATGAAATCGCAATTAACATTTATTTTGTTCTCATCGTGAGTTTCCTCTACTATATTTTCGCCATTAGGAATCATTTCTTGTATCAACTTTTTCAAACCTTCCATGTCTTCTTTTAGATCATTCTTCATGTCTTGATTTTTTTCTTATATACCATTGATCTTAGTTTCCATGTCTTCCATGCCATTCTTCAAACCATTCATATTAGATTCCATGCCCTACTTCAAACCATCCATCTTAGCTTCCACACCTTTCTTCAAAACTTCCATTTCATTCTTTGTTGCTCTTTGCGAGAGCGAAATTTGGTGCACTTGTTCTTATAATTTTGAGATATAATGTTGCACTTCTTCATCTTCATGAGTCATAGTAGAGTATTATGAGGGCTTTTTGGGTGTTGAATTATTGTTAGGGGGCATTTTATAACCAAATATTGATATATATGCTTCAATATGCCCTTCGAATAGCTTCAATCTGATTTTTCAAACAAGACTAATGTAATTGGAAAGAAAAATACACACCTTTTTCTTGCTTTTGAGGAGCTTGATATTGTAAGTAACTTATCTCTGTGATTTCAGACCTTCAATATCCAAGATTCAGTACTGTAGTAGCCCTCTAAATTTTCTTTTGAATGTCACAGGTCTGAGCTGATTTGGATTCTTCAAGGCAAAGTTATCCCCAATCTCCCACAAGCGAACTTGTACGACGTGTCACGTGTCACTGTTTCCTCCTTTACTTCTGAAATTGATAAACAGGAAACTACAGTCTACCTACGTTTGGCCACCTTTTGTAGAATCCCAATCTGATGCTCAGAGAGAGAGTTATGATGATTTCCCCATGGTCACCTCTTTGAGATGAAATTCGGGAGCCTGAAAAGCCCTAACTTCCACATATCATATCTCCAAAAATATTGTGAACTAAGATCTAAAATTGTTACACGACGTTCCTCAATATTTTGGCTTCTTGTGACAATTTTTTTTGCTTCTGAACCTTTGTATAAAAAATGTTATAGCGAAATTTCCACAATGACTTGTTTGGAGCAGTGAAACTGTAGAATCCAAAGCTATGATACCAAATGTTATGAAACTAGCTCCAAAAATGGAAGAAAAGAGAGATCAATGCCTTAGAAATAAGCCACTTCGAGGAGTAAATCTTCTTTACATTACATAAATGAACAATTCTTGGATGATACAAATGACAAAATCTCCTTTCTATATATAGGAGTCCATGGGGTCACAATATAATCCTAGCCAAGCTAACAATAATAATGTAAGGGCACAATAATAACAATATGGGTGTTACAGGGCACAACAATGACAATAAGGGAGCTACACTAACAACAATAAGGGACTACATTAGTAATATAGGGACCTAACAGTTTTTCAGATTCAGACTGGGCCGAAAATATGGATGACATATGATCCATAATAGGTTATGCATTCAACATTGGGTCTTAGGTCATTGCATGGATAAGCAATAAGAAGAATATTATATCCTTGTCTTCAGCAGAATTAGAGTATCAAGCAACGTGTGCAGCAATGTGTGAGACATTTATTTTTAGGAGACTTCTCCATGATGCCAGAGAAGAAAAAATAGATGCAACAATTATCTAATGTGACAACCAGAGCTCAATCAAACTTGAAAATAATCCAATGTTTCATAAAATCACAAATAATATTGATATACAGTTTCATTTTTTTAGGGAGCAGGTTCAGTCAAAGGAAATTCATATTGAATATTGTAATACTTGTGATAATGTTGCAAAAATTTTTACTAAGCCCCTTGGAAGAATTAAATTTGAGTTATTTAGGGAGATGTTAGGAGTACTAGTGAACCCTTTCTCCATTAAGGGGGAGTGTTGAAATTAATGGAGAAATGTATTATTGGAGAAATTTCGTTCATCAGTTTCATGTGAGCCTTAGATTAGGATTTAGTTCCTACATTTTAGGTTTTTTTTATAACTCTCATATTTTCTTGTAAACTATATATATTCTTAATGATTAAAGATAAAGATGTAGAGAGTTCTGCCAGAGGTAGTCTCTAGGTGAAGCCCCTCACATGTGAGCTGCTCAGTTTGATGAATATATTTTACGTATTCCATTTTTAACAGTCTTTTCGATCGCAACACATCAACCTTTTTTTTCCATTATTGTTTCACTATTTTCCATCGAGTGCATTCTTTGCCCAAAGTTTAACATGTCTTCCTGATATAACATGTCCCTCTATGGATATCTATTTTTCACTATGCAGGGAAAAATCATGTGGCTAACAAGGTGGCCATTTGTTTATATTTCCTGCTACTATAGGAATTATAGCACTCCGAAATTTTTCTTTTCTCGGGGGGTGTGCTTGGAGGGGAATTTTATTTGTTAATTGATTTCCGTATGTCGGAATTTTGGGAGGCGTGAATTTGAGTTGTGGATATTCGTTGATATTTTTTTGGGACTAGTGATGGGATATGTGTGTCTGTGTGTGTGTGTGTGTGTGTATAGACTAAGTAAAGCCATTGAAGTACCAAAAATTAAGTGGGTGTCAAGAACTCCATTTCATTGTTGACCACCATCTTGACAAGTGACTATGTAATGTTGAAACTAATGATAAAAATATACAATCATCCACTGGAAGTGTATGAAGATTATAGAGTCTCGATTGTATGGAGTGAAGAGATCTATCTTTTACACTTAACAATTTGATATGAGGAGATGAAGTATATAAGTAAGATTGGAAATTTATGATTATTTTTGTAATTGGCAAATTTTGGAGTTACTTTTATGGATCTATCTTAATCATGGATTTAGCAAGCACTCAGAGGGATCAAGAGATGCAAACCCTTTTTATAATGGAAAACTTTAAAAAAATGTGCCTCTAAAATTAGACATATCACTTGATAAATGATGATTAAGATGAATCTCTCTCTCTCTCTCTCTCTCTCTCTCTCTCTCTCTCTCTCTCTCTATATATATATATATATATATATATATATATATATATATATATATATTAAATTTATTTTTCAATGCATAAATGGATTTAACCACTTGAATACATAGATTAACATGCAATTCCAACATATAATTGCTTCATTCAATAAGAATTTAATTTTTCAATTACTTTATGTAATATATAGAATTATTATTATTATTATTATTATTATAATATAATATATAAATCATTGACATTGAAATAATTTAGTTAACATAACTTTTTAGTTATTTTATTTATGGATTACATTATCTACATTACAATTTGTTTATATTAATATATTTTTAAGTACATTTCAATATTACTTTAAATTTTTTTACTTTCAATTATTAATTCTCTTTGCACATTGAAATACTTTGTTGTGGTTTAAATATATACATAGGTGTTTGTGTTTTCTAAGTTAATAGATAATATCAAAAAAAAATTATTGCATTAAAAGAATTTTAAAATATATAAAATTATCTTATTTCATATGGACATAGAAATATTTTATTTATAGCTAAGAGTAAGAGTAATATATCTCCATTGTATTGGGTTGTAATATCAAAATAAGTTTTATCATACTTTTAAGTAAAACAAACAAAATATTTATGTTTGTTTTGTATTTTGATTATAGTCAACATTATGTTTTAAATTTAAAGAATAATTTATTTTTATTTTAAAAGAGACACGTGTCAAGTCCACATTTAGCATGAGCATAATTACACATTTCCCTCACACTTGGTTGTAGAATGAGTTACCGTGTGTTAGGTTTGGAATTGAGCTTACTCTGTTTGTGGAATGAAAATTTGACATGTGTTAAATATGTTGAAAGATTTTTATTTTAAATTTTACTACTAGTAACCACTTGTGACTTAAGCAAAAGTTGTTGATACACAATTTTTTCCTTTTCAAAAGTTAAAGTATCATCTTAATATATCAACCACTATTATCTAACTGGTTGTTGCTAGTTGATGGTAAAGGTGTATGGGGAGGAAAAATACGGTTGACTATAGTTGACCCCATTTGACCATGTTTGACTAATTGTTAATCATGGTTGAATATCATTAATGAGGGTTAAACAAGGTTGAATATGGTAAATAATAATTGAATATAATTGAATATGGTTGAATATGGTTGAAAAGGATGCCCAATGTTGTCTATGGTTGACCATGATTGTTTACGATAGAATATCATTGGTCACTTGTAGACCATGATTAATTATTGAAGATAATGTTGATCATGAGTGGTAATGGTCAACATATGGTTGACTACGGTTAATGGGAGTGACTATGGTTATATATGGTTGATGAAATTTGGCTATGGTTGACCATGTTTGAATATCCTTTACCATAATATGGTTGAATATGGTTTATAAGGGTTACCCAAGGTTCGTTATAGTCGACAATGGTTGAATATGGTCGATAAAGGTACACCATGGTTAATTATGGGTGAGCATTCTTAACCACTACTAGCTATGTAATACCATGGCTAATTATGATTTACAAAGGGTGACCATATTTAACTATGATTGACCACAATTGACTATGTAAACTGTCATTGACCATGTTTTACCTTGTAAACTATGAGTGACCATGTTTGATCATGTTTGACCATGGTTAATTATGTTTCCCATGAAAGGTGAAATTGACTATGGTTGTCCATGGTTGACAATGTTTGACCATGATGACCATGTTATGTGTGTTGACTAGGGTTGACTATTGTAGAATAAAGTTGACTATGGCTATCCATTTTTTCTATGGTATATCATGATTGACTTATGTGACTATAGTCAATAATGGTTGACCATGTTGACTATGGTTACTTATGGTTAACAATGTTGATTATCATTGGCTAGGTATATGAGAGTTGAATATGGTCAATTATGGTCAGTTACAGATCTATCACTATGGTAGACCATGGCTAAATATGGTTACCCATGTTTCTCCACATTTAGATATAGTAGTCTATTATAAAATACAACTCACCTACTTACCCATGTTAACTATTTTTATCCAAGGTTATTTTTGGTTGACTATAGTTGAGTATGGTTGATCAAGGTATACCAAAGTCAACTATGGAAGACCATGTTTACTGGGGGTGACCATAAATAACAATGGATGACTATATTTGACCATGTTTGATCGACATTTTCCATGTTTGGCTATAATTGACCAAATTTTAGCATGTTCACTATGGTTGACCATGTGTGACCATACAGAATGTGTATTACCATATTTGACCACAAGTGACATTCATGAATGGTTATGTCATCTTGAAAATTTCCTTAGGGGTTATGTTTCAATGCAATGTTGTTGAATGGTCTAAATTCTTTATGATGCATTTTAATATTCATTTTATTTCAGTTTATGTAGCCGTTTATCTAGAAAAATAAGTTTTTTTAGTTTTTCCTATTATGAGATATCATACTAGTAACTTTAGTTAATATATATTTCACCGATCAACCCTTTAATTTCTAAAACACATCTCGTGCAATTACTTTTCAAGCAATTTTTATTTCATTATATTGAATATTCCTTCAATAATTTAATGGTATTTTTGAATCTATCTTTAAAACTTCTGGTATAATTAGTCTTGAAAATCCTTTAGTTGTTTATTCAATTTTCAAGCTTTCTTCTTAGAAATTTGAGCCTTGAGTGCGTGTCTTGCAATTCTCTAATATGAATGAGAAATTGGTTGATTTTGTTATCCATTTTAACTTTTATATCTTCAAATTGATCTTCAGATTCCTTCAATTACATATTTTTTAAATCTAGGAGACGTTCGAACCTATAAGAGTCGATGTAACGAAATCATGAAATTGTTACAAATTTCATAAATAACCCCTTTCATTATGAATCCCAAAGTTTGTTGTAATATATATCAACATGCTACTAAGCCGGTGACCAACTTCAATTCATTAAAAAAAAGTGGTTTCTTGCACATATTACATATAATGAATAAGAGACATGTACAACAATGACATTACAAGGATGAGACTTATAAACATCATGACATTTCCACTTATATGGTTTTCCTAAAATAAAATCGCAAAATTATAGTGGGGAAACATCACAGAGTGTCTCATTTTCAAAGGGATTAGTGTCACATGATAGGTGGAATCGTTGGTTGATACTTATGTCTCATTTTTTTCTCTACCAACCAATTGTTTATAGTTGAGGGTGTAGTATTGTCGAAAACTTCAATCCCTTGATTACCTTGGCCGAGATTAGGTTCCTTTCGCTCCCACTATCAATAATCAAACATATTGGTACCCTTCATGAACATCTATGAGTGGAAGAGGTGCCTCCCCTCTTCGGGCTCCTTTATCTCTTCTAGTTGGATCTTTGCAGTTGAAATAGTAACACTAGGATATGCATCGGTGATCCACTTTCTTTTATCCCATTTTAAATTAGAATTTAATACCAAGCCCATTTATTTTCCTTTAAGCTCTACCATCAATGATTGTTTCAAGTGGCATTCATCAGTGTTATGCTACGCAATATTTGGGAACTCGTACTACTTTCTAGAGTCATTTTTAGACTTCCTATTGCCCTTCTTTCCCTGTCACTTGGGGTGGTTTTCTTGTGGTTGGATCTCCTTAATTTATCCCTTATTATTCGTGTTTGGGGCACCATTTCTAGGCCTTTTTCTATAGTATAATAATAGACCCAAACTCCTACTCAATCCTCTTCTTCAATTTCTACTCAATTTTGATAGTAAATCAATAAGAAACTCCCAATTAGGAGATTTCCAAGAAATCCATCTTTGTTTGGATATATACTTGTGTAAACCAAATTAGTAATATGGAATCAAGTTTCACGTAGAGTCTCTAAAACCCTTCATTAAGTACAAGGTATGGAATATATTGGTGTACTCTAACATCTTTTTGTATCTCCTATCATGGAGTCATATATCTCTTGTACGGTTCATCATATATCCCTATAGGATAAAATTCTTCCATGAGGGCATCAAAATAACTTCCCATATGGGTCTTGCCTTAAATATTTACATATTTGACATAATATTTCCCAATAATATTTCCCTCCAATATTTGACATGGGGAATGGCTTTTAGGAGCACAAAGATGATCTTTTCATTGTCATATTTTTTTTGGAAAGAGTAAGAGTCCTCTGATGGATTTAAAATTTTCTCTAAATAATCTACATCTATTTGGCATTCAAATAAGGGGCTATCATGTTAACTTACACCTTGAATGATGTCACACCTATGAAATTGCCACTATTTGAAGGTGTGTCGATCGCTGATGGAAGTTGTTTTAGGATATGGGTGAAATTGTGCATCATCACATTCATGTCATGTGAGTTCTTGAGAAAAAACTTGATAGGATCTCTTTCTTTATAATATCTCTTTTCTTTTTCCATGAAACATTCCTAAATGAAACTAGCTTGAGACCCAACTCTATGTAGTTTGGCCTCATCGAGGATATGCACTGAGAAACAACAAGATGAAAATTGTTATGATATCACTGATATAGGTTGTAAAAGGAATGAAATGAAAAATAGGAAAATAAATGAAACATACACACAAAGAGAATTCTAATAGAGAGCATAGTAATATATTGAAAACCTAACTTCTACTAACAAAACATAATATTAGAATAGTATAGAACAAAAACTAGGTAGAATGGTGTTAGTTATATTTGATAAGAGAGATGGAAACTACATGCATTCACAAAAGCTATCAAAAGAGGAAAAATGAATAACCTTTTAACATAAAGAAAGAATCCTAGTGGTGCAAAACCTGATCCTAAAAGATGAAGTGATAAAAGGTTTTTGGATCTAGAGGTGGTTAGTTGGTACATCAACTTCCCAAGGGTGTATAGGATTACAACTTTCAACCAATTCCTAGACATTCCATGACAACCCCTAGCCCCCTGAATTACTAAAAATGTCATTTAGGGCCTCAAAATGACCCTAGATGTTTGGGACCAAAAAGAAAAAAAACCAATAACAAAATAAAGAACCATTAAATTAGTGGAAGAAGTAGGTGGTCACTGATATCCACCTGGATTATCATTTCTTGTGAAAACATTATTGTTTTAATAAAAACAAAAATTCTTTTAAAAATGAAATAAATGTTTTTAAAATATTATTTTTAAATATTTTGTAACACAAAATTAAATGATTCTATATTTTAATGAAAAAATAAAACCTTTTTCAATGTGCAATGTAAGAGTAAATATGTATATTAGCATGCTATGTTGTTCAAAACGTAGTAAATGGACGTTATCCAACAATTATCAATACTTTAAATTTTGATAGCTAGAAAACTATATATGAATTATATTGTTTTTTCACCATCCTAGCTTTAAATGATCTTTCAACATTTATGGTTATCAATAGCATTTCTATTCAACTTTAGAGAAAGTGTTTACGGTATAATGTAGTGAAATAAGAGAATTAAATCAAATAAGAAATGCAGGAGGGGTTGAAAATATGGTTGGTGGCTAATTGGTATATAGGAACAAAAAAAACCGGTGAAGATGGACTAAATAAAAATAGCTCTTATTCTTCATATCTATTTTACACTAGCACATTTTTGGAAAATGTGGACTATTTTTTCATTGACTATTGGAAAATGTAATTATCTCTCTCTTTAAATTTATGACTTTATTGATTTGTGTGTTGTTTGAGAAAAGGGGTCTAATGTGGAAATAAGTTTTCATTTCTATTTTTTAAAAGAAAAATTAATCTAGATAGATCATTCTATGGAATTCATGAAGATAGGTTCACCACCATTCACCATTTAATAGTGTTGGGCTGGTTGGAAGGAAATCACGTTGTTTTCACCTAATTGTTAGTTTACATTAAAGACTAGAAAATTTAATCTAAACAATTTAATAACTAGCAATTGCACCACATGTTGCAAAGGAATCGCTGCAAGGTTGTGGTATAGGAAATAATAGCATATAAGAAAGAAGAGGTAGTAGGAACTTTCTCAGCTCCAACTGATCCTCCAGAATAATGGGTGGAGAATTATGTTTACTAGACTTCAAATCAAAATATCTATATTGGGTAATTGATGTGGAACAACTTCTTTCTTATTAATTGCATGTAAGATGTGTTTTTTCATAATGGATGAGACATTTTGGCCAATGTACTCAAGAGATCTATATGACTAAATCTACATGTTTTTTTTTTTTTTCCTGCATGAAGGATGCACTTCGTTTTTATGACCAAGTTGGGCAAAATTCACCCTTCCACAAAATTATTTGCTTCTATCACATTCGCAATGTTGAATTCCTCTGATACTACTCCTAGAACTCTGACTCTACTCTACAGCTAGAATTATTTGATGGAATAAAAACTTATCACTATGACATGTTGTACTTCATAAGAGACTACTAAGAAGCTTAAGTATGGTAAATCCACATTCACCTGTCATTTGAACATAGAGCATAGAGTTATCTTAATCGTCAATTTTATTGATAAGAGACATTTGGGCCCTTTTTAACCCTTGGGGGTGATTAATTAATCTCAGTTCAGATAATTTATATTAATAAATTATCTACAATCATATTTCCATAATTCCTCTTTGAATGACCAATATTCCACTTCTTTGGAACTTTTCACCTCGGTCAGAATAACAAACATCATGAAGACCCAAAAGTAAGAAGAAAAACTCAGGTCATAATCAAGGAATCTAGCGACTTCTTTAAGGATCATAATTCAAGACTTTAGTGCCTTTAAATTTCATTTATCTTCCCATCAAATAAAAAGCAACAATCAAATTTTGTAGTGAAAAGAATGGGAACAGATTTTAAATGTAATAACTCCCTTCCTTAGTGATAGTACAATTTTGTTTTGAAATGAAATTATTTTCCCGACCTTTTAAATAATAGGTTCCTCCCCAAGTGATCTTAAACTTATTGCAATAGGTAAGTTTCTTTTGTCTAGTATTTTTTGAGTCATTGAATTTAAGGGCAAAGGTAAAGATACTACTAGACAAAAAAGTGCAGAGTGACTGAATGTCAAATGAAAATAACATTGAGGAATCTCTTTTGATTTTCTCATGTGGGCCTTCTTCAATTGATGAGGTAGTAGGAACTTTCTCCTCCATAATAAGCGATGGAGAATTATGTTGAGTGAACTACTACTCATGTAACTTTGACTCCTCCTTACAATTGTAATGTTTCTCTTCCCATAACTCTATCTCAGGTTAAAATTCTAGCTTTCTATTGTTTATGAATAAATTGTCTCTATATCACTATAGTTTGTCTCTCTCTTTTACCGCTTTCTTGAATCAGTGAGATAATGTAGCTCATCCCGATTGTAAAATCCTTAAGTATCCCACTTTCTGAAGAATACTCTCTATTTTTAATTCTTCTATTTCGTCCTCCATAGCCTTGTCAACATCGTTTCCTTATAAAGAATAATACATTCATGATAAGTATCCATTGTCATGCTTTTCTTCTTCCATATACTTAAATCTAAATGAATGGAACTTGAGATAAAATTCGTGACATTTTCCAAATTCCAAGATTTTTCATTGCATTTCTCATGTGTATTAGGGAAAATGGATTCCATACATTCAGTGTTATGTCTTTTTAGGGCTTGTTGTAAGGTTGGAAGCTTCTCTTCACCATGTCTCCTTTATTCTGTATCCTTGAATTTGATACAAAAAACATATTTTTCATATTCAATTGTATGTTTCCACCACACCTCTTCCATATCTCATGGGTTTTGTTTCATATGTTTCTTTTCATCAAGAAGCATAAGAAATATTGACAAGAGATCCCTTAATGCTGGAGAAATAGAGAGCTTGAAAGAGATGTGGATGTACTTGGAAATGACGAGGAAATGAGAGATGTAGAGGAACTTGTCAATGAGAATTTTGACCACACTAATGAAGTCACCCTTTTAATATTTTAAATTTTTTCATTGTACATGTCAAGTTCAAATTAAAAATAAAAAAAATTATATTTTTTTTTGATGCAGGGACAACATCTTATCCACGACAAGAACAAAAATCCAAAATAATATGTATGTAGTTACAAATTGTTATGTAGTTACAAACTATTACAATTAAGTAATTAAAGGTAAATTTAGTGTTATTTAAGAAATGAGAATTATGAACATTCATCATTATTCCTCAAGATAAATCATGTCCTCTGAAATAATTTGGAAATTTAAAAAGATCACATATTTTAAAAAAAATATGTATTATTAGTTTATTTTTTTATATATTAAGAAATACTACTCATGAATTATAAAACATTTAAAAATAATTTGATTAAATAGTTAGTTTAGATAATTATTAATTCCCCCTATAAAGAAACTATATTCCACATGAATACCATGGGTCAATACCATGGGTTGTATTTATAGTTTATCATTATCAAAACCTAAATTCAATCTAACTTATTAAAAAGAAAAAACATTAACATTATAAAAAGCATATATAAAATATTTACTTGATCTAATGGCCTAAAACATAAAAAAACTAACATTATAAAACACATATATAAAAATATTTACTTGATCTAATGGCCTAAAACATTTCAATGGTCTTACATTTGATCCAATGGTTGGACACAGTCGCAGGTAACATTTCATCTAATTTTTTTTCCATAAATATTAATTATTTTATTTTATTTAATATTAATAACTTGTATATTAATCAAAGAGAGATAAAAAAATTGTCATTCTAAAACAGGTGTGTATATGAAAGGATTTGATCCCTCTGACTATTTGGTAGATTTGGAGTTAAAATGAAGTTGTGGTTGGTATATCTAGAGTTAAAATGAATCTACACTAATTTAATTTCTCCCTTTAAATAGGTTATATTTTGCATGAATACCATGGGTTCTCAATACTATGTGCCATTTTTATTTAATCTACTATAGTTTTTATTTTTATGTAGTTTGATTTAGTCAAAATGTTAAAACATGACATTTTGTTACAATATCTCTACCATAATGGGTTCTCTCCCTGCAATAAAATTAAAACAAAATATTTATAAAATATTTTAATTTTGAAATGATTTATGGTTTTTGGGCAAGTGATATTGATAAACCATGGTATTGTAATTATAATTTTTATAAAAAATTTATAAAATAATTATATTTTTTTATTTTTTAATTGAGTTGAGGTTTTTGGATATGTGGTATTGATAAGTTTTGGTGTCATCCCATGGTATTGTAAAAAAAAATATTTATCTAAGTTAATAATTTCCATGTTAAAATGTCGAGACCAGTGATGATCGGGTGCTCTCCCTTATCGGGTGCTTGTTAAGCAGTCCTTGATACTACTTATGTAAAGTCATCAATTCAATTCCCAACCCCCATAGGTGTGACGTATTTCGACATGATGATGATGATGATGCATCAATTCAATTCCCAACTCCCATAGGGGTGACGTATTTGAACATGATGATGATGAAGATGTAGTCCTACCCAGCTTACAAAAAAAATATCCATGGTAAAATGGGGGTGAATATTCACGGTTAAAAATATTATTGTATTGTAAATATTAAATTTTTATGAGCTTATTAATTAAAATTAAAATATAGTTAGAGAATCATTATTTTAATTTATATGGTAAAATGGATGTTAATTTACAAGCCTACATCCATATTAATTCTTGCAAACCTCTTTTTTGAGTGAAAAACTTGATTCTTCACTTTAATGATAAAAAATGATGAAATAATTTTTTTGAATGCAAAGTGAGAATGTAATATTGTTGAATGATAGAAAATGTGAATAATAAGAATATAGCCAGTTAAATAGTCTTCATTGTCATCAATCTCAGACTATTTTCTTGTACTATTCTTATTGTCACCCTTGTTAGTTTTGTCATATTTTATTTTCGTATCGATTATATGAAAAGGACGGCTGAAATGGTAAACCATTTAAATATTTAGCTCCAAATGTTGTATTAAACATCATACCTTGTCTCTCTTGCTCTCCAATATTAATAGGTTGAATTAGTATAACACAAAAATCAATGTACATTGTCAATAATTACTTGTGCTTACACTAAAATCAATGCCCAACAATGTCCAACGTTAATCCAATCAAATTAAAAGTAATGTACCATCATACATCCAATTACATAAAATTAGAAATCAACATCTACATTGAAAACAATGCGCATTTAATGAAATAAATCAAATAACATTAGAAAACAACATCTACACTGGCATCAATGCATATGATTCAAGTAATCAAATAGGACTAGAAATCAACATCTACACTCAAATCAATGCATCTAGTGCAAGTAAGTAAATAGGAGTAGAAACCAACATCTACACTGAAATCAGTGCATCTAGTGCAAGCAATCAAATAGGATCTTAGAAATCACCATATACACGGAAATAAATGCATTTAGTATAAGAAATCAAATAGGATTAGAAATAATCTACATTGAAATCAATTCATCTAGTGCAAGAAATCAATTATAATTAGAAATCAGTGTCTACATTGAAAATAATGCATCTAGTGTAAGCAATCAAATAGGATTATAAATCACCATCTACATTAAAATAAATGCATTTAGTGCATGAAGTCAAATAGGATTATAAATCATCTACATTGAATCAATGAATCTAGTGCAAGTAAAAAAATATCATTAGAAATCAACATAT